>PVKE010015178.1:0-33845 GCA_004027555.1 Craseonycteris thonglongyai
CAGAGAGAAACAGAGAGAAGGGGGAGGGCCCAGAGCAGTCTCCATAGTTGACATTAGTGTTCCATATAGTTTCACTCCACAGGCGAGCACAGGGCTGCGCAGGGCATATGGGTCCGCATGGGCTGAGGCCGGGACTCGATCCTCGGTCCCCAGGGCTTCAAAGCGAGTGCTTAACCCGCTGAGCCATCCCAGCTTTCCCCTAAATGATAGCTTTGTTGGATAATCTTGGTTGTAGGTTCCTGCCTTTTATCATATGGGATATTTTGTGCCAATTCCTTTGGGTCTGCAAAGTTTCTATTGAGAAATCAGCTGAGTGTTATGAGAGCTCTTTTGTAGGTAATGAATTGCCTTCCTCTTGCTGCTTTTAACATTCTCTCTTTGTCTTTAATCTTTGGCATTTTAATTATGTTTCTTTGGGTTCATCTTGTTTGTGGCTCTGTTTTTCCTGGGTTTGTATGTCTATTTCCTTCACCAGGCTAGGTAAATTCTCCACCATTATTTCTTCAAATGGGTTTTTAATTCTTTCCTTGTTCTCTCTCTTCTCCTGGTATTCCTATGATTTGAATGTTGTTACGCTTGATGTTATTCCAAAGGCCCCTTAAACTATCCTAATTTTTCAGATTTTTTTTTTCTGTTCTGATTGGATATTTTCTGCTACCTTATCTTCTAAATTGCTCATTCAATCTTCTGTTACATATAATCTACTGATTCCCTCTAGTGTATTCTTCAGTTCAGTTGTATTATTTCTGACTCGTTTCTTTATATGTTTTCTATCTCAGCTTTTATGTTTTCTAGCTCTTCTAGAGAACATTGAGCATCCTTATATGCATTTTATACTTTGCATCTTGTAGATTGCTCATCTCCATTTTGTTCAGTTATTTTTCTGGAGCTTTCTTCTCTTTTTTTATTTGAGACATGTTTCTTTTTCTCCCCATTTTGGCTACATCCTTGTGTTTGTTTCTATGTAGTAGGTAGGTCTGCAATATCTCCCAGTCTTAGTAGAGTGGCCTTATATAGTAGGTGTCCCATGAGGCCCAGTGGCACAGTCTTCCTGGTCACCAGAGTGCTCCAGGTGTGTTCCTTGTGTAGGTTCTGTGTGCCTTCCTGTTGTAGTTGAGCCTTGGTTGCTATTTGCAGGTCAATGGGAGAAATTGACCCTCAGCTTAACTGGTTATGAGGACTGGTCATAACCTCAGTGAAGGAGCTGTGGTGTAGCAGCTGATCCTATGAAGTAGGATTTGCTTTAGCAGGGCTCTGATGCTTTCCCAGTCTTGTCCTTTTTGTGTGTCACCCCTGGTGGCAGCCTGGTGATGATCGGGCTGGGTTTGAAGCTACCACTGGGTGTGCCAGCCTCAGGGCCTCCTGGGAGGGGCCCCACTACAGGTCAAGTTCAGCCAAAGACTGGGGGCCACCTGGCATAAGCTACAAAGCAATTTGAAAATGGCCACCACCTATGCAGGGCTTAGAAGTGCCTTAAGAACCCAAGCTGACATCAATGCTAGGCTTAGGGCTGGCTGCTCAGCCAGAGGTATGGGACATGCCAAAACCAGAAGCTGCTTGTTTTACTTTTGTGGACCTTTGAGAGATTTAGAAAAGTCTGCAGCATGGGTCAAGATGGGCCATTTTAATGGAAAAGCCACACCATTTGTATGGAAAAGACACTAGAAGCTTTGGGTGGGTCTACAGATTCAGTGAAGGTTGGGGTCTCAGGGAATCAGGGTGAATAAATGATTTTAGCCAGGTTAATGGAGACTCAGGTATGAGGGCAATCTGTATCTGCATACTGGGAGTGGGGAGGGTTCAACAAAGAAATAATGGTTTTTACTAGCCTTTCTGTCTTGGATAAAGCTGCCTCTCCAGCTCTTGCCCTGAAGGCAGACAACTGAGTTCCTCCCCATATGTCCCCAGTGCAGTTCAAGCTGCTGTCCCAGTGCTGGAACCCAGAGCAAGTAAGTCCATCAGTGAGTAAGCCCATGCACAGTCCCTTTAAAAGAAATGCCTGGGACTCCAACAAGCTCTCAGTCTCAAACAGCCAGAACCTCCACTGGTTTTCACAGCCAGAAATTGTGGGTACTTCTCTTCTTGGCACTGGACCCCTGGGCTGAGCAGCTTGGTGTGAGACTGGGGCCTCTCACTCCTTTGGGTGGGTGGGTGGGTGGGGGGAACCACCACAACTGAGATATCCTCTTGATTTTTAATAATCACATGAGGGTAGGGGACCAGCCTTTTGTATGTTTCCACCCCACCTACCAGTCTCATTATGGCTTCTTCTGTATGTCTTAGTTGTAGGGCTTTGGTTCAGCTAGACTTCAGGAAATTCTCAATAATGGTTGTTTTGTAGTTTAGTTGTAATTTTGATGAGGTTGTGAGAGAGGTAAGCACAGCATTTACCTCTGCCATCTTGACTAGATCTCAAAAACACAATATTCCGAATTAAAAAAAGATACAAAATGTTCAATTAAAGCATTTTATTATTATTTAAACTAATACTAAACAAACAAAAAAGAAAAATGTAGGAAAAAACAAGTTTTTTTAAATTGTTAATTAAATTGGCAAAATGGCAAAGTCATTCATTAGAAACATGTAATACCATGAAAGAGACTAATATGTGTATAACTGAAGTCACAGAAGAAGAGAGAGCAAAGCTAAAGCAATAGTTGAAGAGATTCAAGCTGAAAGTTTTTCAAAACTGGAGTACATATCAAGTCATAGAATCAAGAAGTTCTATATGCCACTAGTAGAATAAATGCAGAATCATAGTACAGCCTAGAATTGCTGGGACAAGAATACAAATTTCACAAGTGTGTCAATGAGGATTATAGAAAGAGAGCTCAATCTTCTCTTTCCTAGATATTAGTACTTTAGTTATTGGTAACACAGAATTACAAATTAACTGTTAGTTCAATGCATATTTTATGTCTTGAAGTTCTCCATCTCAACCAAGTTGGGTGTAATCCCAATGTTGAGCCTTTAATAGGTCATTTTATAGTTCTTTGTTGCTGAAAGCCTCCCAGAAAAACAGATGACATGATGATGTTCCTGTTGTCACATCTCTACACCATAAATTCAATAAATTACACTTCTTCATTGTAAATACTTTGATCTATAAATCCAGAGGCAAAATTTATGAAAACCTATATCTATAAAACAAACATTTTATAAATTCTGGGATAATGTCCTGGCAGAGAGACCACATGCAAGGAAGGAAAAGCCGCATCTGGAGTAGGAGTCAATTCCAATAAGAACAAATCACTAATTACTACCCACTGCATGGAGGAAGAAGTATGATGTAATTGACTTGCCATTGAGTGGATAATGTCTGTCTGGGAAAAGGCACCATATCAGGTTCTCAGAATCAGTCCCTTCTGCTGATCAAGTGTTCAGGGGCAGAAGTAGCAGTGTAAGATCAAGGCATAAAAGGGAGTCCATGCTCTTGGTTTCAGTTGGGCAATGATGTAAAATACAAAAATCCATAGACTTTGTGCCCAGTAGGTTCACCCTTTTCTTCTCCGCCAGACAATTTCCCCTGATTTTCCAATTTTGATCTCTCAGGACCACTAACAAACCAGCAAAGCCACTTTTACTTTCCAGAAATTTATATATAATTTTACTCATGACCAATATTCCATCTAAATTTGATAACTAAGTGAAATGTTTATGGCTCTTTCAAATAATAGAATTTTCTCCCTCACCAGTGTCCATTAGGATCATCTGCAGGGGCTGTAACCATGACATTGAATCGAACCACCCATAGAACACTTTCCATGAGGCCATAAAATTGAGCTGAAGTAAAGGTATTGATGCAGCAAAAGTAGATGGTATGGGATTGTGGACTACCTCTTTGTGCTGATTACCTGTGCCCCTTTACCAAAGAACACCAAGCCCCTTCAACAAAGATATCCAGAGTTGGTGAGAATGGCATTAAAACAACTAAAATTTGTTGAATGTATAATATGTGCTTTATATGGATGGCTTTATTCCTTAAAGAACTCTTTGGTGTACGTATCATTATTATCTCCTTTTACAGACAGAAACTGAGACTACCTGCTGTAGCCTGGGCTTAGATGTACCACTTCCAACCATGATGGCTTACTGCTGTGACAACTAGACATTGTAACTTGGTGAATTTGGTAATATTTAGCTCATGATGACCAGTGCTAGTTACATAGTTACTTGACAACCCATGGTAGAAACTTAGTCTCTGATAAGACCCAGTAGCATCCTAAGATTCGCTTTTCAAACAGTGTTTAGTTCTCTGCTGCAGAATGCAGGGCTAGTTAAATGTAAATAGGTCTACATCTTCTCCCCATATTGTAGTGTAAATCACCAGAGTAAAAAGTTGATATGCAAACCTGATATTTTAGTACATGCTAGATGTTGGAATTTGTTTTGGTTTGTTTAACAAAAGCATCAGAATGAAAATGATAAAATGTCAATTAAATCACACCAGAAACCTCACACAGAATACACCAACCTGTGATCCAAGCCACATTTCCAAGTTTATTTGGATGTGGGTCCTTCTAACTCCAGCATAAGTTGTACATACTTACCTCACAGGTATAGCCAATAGTGTTAAAAATAATTTATAACATGTACCCTGATATTTATAAAATTAATCATTAATACAGAAGCATACAAGCCCTGACAATTAAGTTTACAATCTTGGCACTGTACACTTACATTGGCAGCACTGTACAAACAACTCGGTAAGGTTTCCTAACCTTGGTATATCCGTGAATCACAGCTGTGTTTGTGATGACGTGTGGTGGCATTCATTATTGCTGTTGCACATTTTTTTGTGCTACCACAAAAATGTCAGAGCTTGAATTAGAGCAATGAACAAACATTACACTTCTTGATAAACTTGGCAAGAGTGGAAATGAAATTAGGGACATGTTAGTCCCAGTTGATGGGGATAATGCCATGAAAAAAACAGCAGTAGATAAGTGAATTAAATGTTTTTTCTGAGGGGAGAGAAAGCATCACTGATAAAGAGAGGTCAGGGCAGCCAGTAAGGAGCAGAACTGATGAAAACATTGCAAAAATTTGTTGAATTGTGCATCTAAATTTGAACATATTCTGACTCTTTATAGAAAGTTTTTAAAACTTTAAATTACCATCACAGCACTGTTCATGGTGGCCAAGTCATGGAAGTGGTACATTTACACAATGGAATATTACTCAGCAATAACAAAAGATGAAATACCACCATTTGTGACAACATGGATGGACATTGCTATCATCATGCAAAATAACTCAGACAAAAAAAATCACAAGCCATATAACTTCACTTACATGTGGAGTATAAAACTAAATGTAACAAAGGAATAAAAACTCATGGTCGAAGTCAATAGTTCAGTGACTACCTGAGGGTAAAAGGGAGGGAAGTGGGGGAAGAGGCATCAAATATATGGTGTTGGAAGGGGAACTGACCCTGGGGGGTGAACATATAACATAATACATAAACAATGTAATGTAGAATTATACAACTGGAATCTATGTAATCTTTACCAACCAATGTTGGTAAATAATAAATTTTTTTAATTGTTAAATTTATTGGGGTGACATTGGTTGGTAAAAATTACATAGTTTCCAGGTGTATAATTCTACATTACAATGTCTATGTATTGCATTATATGCTCACCACCCAGAGTCAGTTCTCTTTCCATCACCATATATTTGATGCCCACACCCTACTCCCGCTAATAAATTTAATCATAAAAAATGATAGCATTTACCAAGAGTGTATTCATTTGGCAGCAGAGCCCAGTAGTCACAATATCCTAGACCCTTATCAATGTAGAAAGATACTTCATATCAGCCAATTCATATCACACAAAATTTTATTTATCTAGGTTACTCTTAACTTATCTTTGCATCCAACTATGTCTTTACCTTAATAAAATGAGGGGTCAAACATCATAATTCTTATTCTGACCAAAATTGTAGTGAAAATCCATTCTAAAAATCAATAAATCAATTTTTTACTCATTGTAAAAAAAGTGATCACATACTGATTAAGCAATAACTTAGAATTTCTTTTTTTTAATTTTTTGTAATTTAGTTAATATATCTAAATATTATTTCAAAATATAATAAATATAAATTATTATTATTTTTATTGTTAAATTTATTGGGGTGACATTGATTGGTAACAATTAGTAGAATTTCTTTTGATTCATAAAAATTATGAGAAGTGAGAAAAACAAGTTTCTAGAAGCTTCAATATAAGAATCAGCGTAGTTTTCTAGTAGAAGTTACTTTTAAATTTTCCAAATTAATTCTGATACACATTAATTTTATGAAAATATATACAAATACTATTTAATTGTATAAAATAAAAATTTACCTTTCAAATTAAACATGTCAGTTCTTTGCTCAGGAGAACACCAAGCCCCTTCAACAAAGATATCCAGAGTTGGCGAGAATGGCATTAAAACAACTAAAATTTGTTGAACGTATAATATGTGCTTTATATGGATGACTTTATTCCTTAAAGAACTCTTTGGTGTACGTATCATTATTATCTCCTTTTACAGACATAGAAACTGAGACTAAGAGACATTAAATATCTTTCCCAAGTTTACACTGGCATTAAACACTGGTAAAAAGATACATGAACTTTAAAGACTTTTACTCCTACACTCAATGTGGGTTGAGGTTCTGAAGAATAAAAAATTTATAGATTCCAAGGGTACTTTAAGAAAGCAATGATAAGTAAAATCTTGTTAGAGCCCGTTCCACAGCCACGGAGAAAACCCATGCAAAGGAGTGGGTATGAAACTTAGGCTTCAACATAAATCCATCACTGGGAAGCCCGGATGGCTCAGCGGGTGAGTGCTCACATTGCAGCTCTGTGGTCTGAGGATCAAGTCCGAGTCCCAGTCCTGGCTCATGTGGACCCATATGCTGAACTGGGGTGTGCTTCCCACCCCAGTTTGGTTCTTGCTGGGTGAGCTTCCTATGTGGGAGGCTCCTGGTTTGGCTCCTCCCATGGTGTGCCTCTCCTGCGGGAGGTACCCCCCAGCTCGCGGGGGCATGCCTCCTATGCGGGAGGATCCCCGCCCAGTTCCCGCCCTGTGCAGCATCATGCCCACCTGTGGAACGAAACTACATCGGGACTGATGACATACAACTATAGAGACTGCTCTGGGCCCTCTCCCTTCTCTCTGTCTCTGTCTGTCTCTCTCTGTGTCAAAAACAATAAAAATAAATCTTAAAAAAAAAAAATAATAAGTCCATTGTTATACTGTATAGTATTTTGAAATTCTCCTCAAACATTTTTGGAAGTATACATCATTTATAGTTTTTATTGCCATTACATTTATCTAATTTGTATACATATTACAAATTTTATTTTATGTTTTTATATGCACTTGATTTTTAATCATTTTTAAAGTCTGCATCAGTTATTTTGCTTAATTTTACAAGACTGAGTTTTACAATTTTTAAAAGGTCATAGGTTTGGCATTACCAAACCTCACGTTTCCTCAAACACATAAAGGAAGCTGAAGTTTCTTGTCAACAGAGTCTTCTGGTAAATTCTTAACATCTCAATACTTAAATTGTGTCATTGGAAATTTAAATCTGTCAGGGCTTTCCTCAACCTGGTAGCTTTGTGTGATCTGGTTTGTGTTCATCTGGCATGCTTTGCAAAATCTTATTTTACCTTTGGATGCTCTGGTGACAAATGGCGCCGCACCGTCTTTACTGCTGCTTAAGGAAGCAATGGTCATGTCAGTGTACTTACTCGTGGTAGAAGAGTTTCAGCAGCATGTTGAGATGACAGGTGATAAAACCATCCACCTATAGCTCCTAATTGAGATTTGAGTGTTTATTTAATATGTAGAAATATCTTGTATGTTTACTCTCCATCATGAACCAACAGGGAAGACGACAGGTAGTTTCTTCTATAAGTGCAAGTCGTCCAGAAGCTGTCTGTGGGTCTTTATATTCTCAGCTGCAAGGGGCCTTCCTATCAATCTAACTACCCAATCTCATTATTGACTTGCTTTACAGAGTCGTCTGATGATTATTTATATCTTTGAGGGTTTTGACATTTAAATGTCCTTGAGTTTTAGAGTTCTCCACACGAGTGCTTAAGATTGATGGTATCCCTTTAAAGAGACTCCACAGTTTTATATTGCAGAAACAATTCATTAAAAAAAATTTTTCTATTCAAATAAATATGTTATCTGAAAAAAATTACTTGGGGAATTTCTAACACACCAGCTAAATATTTTCTACATAAATGAGTATCTTGATCCTAAACATATTTGCACGTGTAACTGAAACTGAAAGAAAGTTCACACCACACCTATAGTGGTCCATTTGTATCACTATTCCAAATAGAATTCTGCTCTCATTTTAAGGGTATAAACCCCCTTACTTTTGGTATTAATACTGCAAACATTTTATCCAACAATTTCAAAGATGACTAGCTTTGAAATACAAGATCACAAACTTTTAAACTATAATGTTGTTCTTATTGCTTAATACACGCATGAAGAAAATACACACTGATAAAGAAAAAACAGCATTCTTCTTATCATTTGCCTTCAGATTAAAAGTTAGAAATTTAATTTTCTTAATTTTTTCCTCATCAATGATAATTAACGCATATATAGTTCTTGGTTTTCTCTATTTACTCAATAATGCACCCCCCTCCCCAATAACCCAAGTAGATATTTATCAAATATTATGGTTGCAAACAGATCTTTCCTCTTGTGGATACAATTCGAATAATATACTGGACCCTATATTTTATAAATATCATTTAGTAAATTCCAAATAACAGTGAATTCTTTAAGGTTCACCATCATTTAAGGAAAATGGTTTGCAAAGCAGGCATTCAAGAGCTGTCTCATGATCTTCAACACTTGCAATTCAACTATTGACCAACAGGTGGTAGTAATATCTTGTGTACCTTAAAGCTAATCTTGAACTTAGTATTCTTATTTAAAACAGTAAAAAAAAACCAAAAACCTGCTTGTATACAGAAACCTATTTACTACATTGACAATGTATTACTGAGCACAAAATTCTTATTTTTGCATCCAAATATTTTTTTAAGTAATTTAACCAAAGTTTAAAGCAATATACAGAGTAATACTTTTTTTTTTTTAATATTATTATATTTTATTGTTAAATTTAATGGGGTGACATTGGTTGGTAACAATCAGACAGTTTCCCAATGGACAACTCCACATCACATCACCCATGCATCACATTATGTGCCCAGCCAGAGTAATACTTTTAAATGAAAGCACAGGCTCTCCATAAATTCATTTATTATCATAAACTATATCTCTTAAGTTAATTCTAGTTTTAACTTTCCAGGCATTAAGCTGCCATAGTTTCTGTATGAAACAAATTGTACTGCTCTGAAACTCATTTTATAATATTTTTTTGGATGTTTTATAGTTTTGTTTTGTTTTTTATTGTTAAATTTATTGGGGGTGATATTGGGATGACACTGGGGTGTACAACTCTGCATTATATCATGGTGATGAAGGGAGAGCTGATTCTGGGTGATGAGCACATAATGCAATACATTTTATAATATTTTTTAATTTGTTGAATTCCCTAAGCTCTTTATTTATTCTGCCTTATCAGAAGGAGTTATAACTGTATTTCTTTCCTTACCAGCTAAAGTAAGTGGTGGGGATTTCTCTTCTTCTTTTCTTTGGAACTCATCAACATTTGTAATGAAATATATTCAGAGTTTTCTTTAATAGAAGAGATCACAAATTGATTTAAATGTTAAGTAGTAATGAATCAGGGATGTATGTATAAAACAACTGCCTATCTGTCAGAGATTACTCCTACAGAACTACTGAGTTTCTAGGGCTTATAGATATAGAAATCTTACTAATTTGTCATACTTTTGGGATAACTCTCTGAGTAATTCAATGAGTTACTAGTTGCTAGTTGTATGTAAATGTTATTTCCCAGCTCCCCTTTAATCTATACATTTGCTTCTCTTTTCTTGTTACTCTTTTCAATAAATAAAGTGTTAATATTAAATTTTCTAACCAAAACAATCACTCTCAGCATTTTTACAGATACTCTTTGCTTCTGTAAGAAGTTGCTCTGTCAACTTGGGAAATTTAAAATACATGAACTTACCTTGTACTTTTACAAATTTTGGCAATTACAATTTGGTAAGAACTCCAGAAATAAGAGCCTAGCAGATGTGTGTACTCAGAAACTATGGAACTTAATGCTTAGAATGTGAAAACTAGAAGTTAACTAAAACTAGACGTTAAAACTAAAAATAATGCAAAGGAGTTGCCTTGTTGGCATTTAGAAGCCTATTTTTCAATTTTCTCATGGCTGTCTTTACTTCTTGATTCCTTAAAGTATAGATTACTGGATTCATAATGGGAGTAAAGATGGTGTAAAACACAGACAGGATCTTGTCTACTAGAAAACTGCTTAGTGGCCACATATAGACGAAGATGCATGGCCCAAAGAACATGAAAACAACAATGAAATGAGCTGTGCAAGTTGAAAGGGCCTTAGAAGAACCTTTTGAAGAATGATTCTTGATAGTAATCAGGATAATAACATAAGAATTGAATAAAAGCATAAAACAGGACAAGGCAATTATACCACTTGTTGAGATCATAAAGAAGCCCAGGACATAAGTCTCCACACAAGCCAACTGGAATACCACAGGAAGGTCACAGAAAAAGCTGTCTATGTCATTGGGGCCACAGAATGGTAATGTGAGAGCAAATATGACCTGGCTCATTGAGTGCAGGACTCCCACAACCCAGGAAGCCACCACGAGAGCCACACACACCTGAGGACTTATAACTGAAGCATAGTGGAGAGGCTTACATATTGCGATATACCTATCAAAGGACATAGCCATAAGTAGTATTATCTCTGTACCAGTAAAAAGGTGTAGAAAAAATATCTGAGTGATGCAGCCATCAAAGGAGATGGTTTTGTGTCCAGTGAGGTAGTCTGTAATCATCTTAGGAGTGGCAAAGGAAGCAAGAGACATATCAATGATGGAAAGGTTGGTAAGCAAGAAATACATAGGAGAGTGTAGGTAAGAGTCAGCTATAACTGTGATGACTATGAGGCTATTACCTACCATTGTTGCCACATAAAACAATGAAAACACCATGAAGAAAAACATCTGTAGTTCCCAGGAATTAGAGAGTCCCAGCAAAACAAATTCAGAAACAGTAGATTTATTGGTCACATACATTGTCCTGAGTGATAGGTGAAATCCTATAGCAAAGAAAAAAAAAATCAAGTGAAAGAATAATTCTATTGAAGTAAAAGCACCATTTTCAAAAACTCACTCTCATAGACTTAATTTTCTCTATAAAAACTTATCTTTACTATTCTTTCCAACCTCATGGTATATTGGTTTGAAACGTAATTATAGGATGTAAAAAATCATAATGCAATAGCACTTAAGTCATAGGTGTTGAAAATAACACTTACCTCTCTGGTACTAATGAGTATCAAATTCAGATTATATAATCCTGAGCAAATCTACTTATCTATACATTTTTCCATTAATTCATCTATATAATCCTAAAGAAATTAGCTAACATTAAGTAAACACTTACTCTGGGCAGACAGTGTGTTAAATGCACACATTTAGTCATTTAGAATTCATCCACAAGGACATCCTTACTAGAAGAACAAATAAAAATTATATCACATGTAAGTTCCATGGACTATTAAACAACGTTAGAGGAAGATTTCAATGAATAGTTGAAGAACTCACAAATTTCCAGAGAAGAATTTTTTTTTTTATTTCCAAAAAGTGCTTTATTTTCCTTGATGAGAATACATAGTCACTTGAGGAATCTTGGAACGAATGCAAAAAATAAAAAAAATAAAAAAACATACATAATCTCACCTCTCAGAAGTAGCTGTTTGGTAAATTATTTATTTCTGTCTTGACTTCATTTATCACTTTTCCCCCACTTATCAGGTATCACAGTGCACATAGAACTTTATATATTTTGTTCTATTTCTTTTAGGACTCTCCAATGTGCATTTTCCCATGTTGATGAAAATATTCATAAACATTTTTTTTTGTTAAATGTATTGGGGTGACATTAATTGATATCAATTACATTGTTTCCAGGTGTACAATTCTACATGACATTGTCTATACATTGCATTATGTGCTCACCACCCAGAATCAGCTCACTTTCCATCACCATGTGTTTGATTCCCCCTCCCTACTCCCCCCCACCCCCCCCTCCCCGCACCCATCTCTCCCACCCACCTCCTCTCTTACCCTCAGGTAACCACTAAACTATTGACTGTGTCCATGAGTCTTTGTTTCTTTGTTCCTTACAGTTTTATATTCCACTTATAAGTGAGATCATATGTTTCTTGATTATTATCAGTCTGACTTATTTCGCTTAATAAGATGTTTTCAAGGTCCATCCATGTTGTCACAAATTGCTGTATTTCATCTTTTCTTATTGCTGAATAGTATTCCATTTTATAAATGTACCACAACTTCTTTATCCAGTCATTTATCAGAGGACAGTTTAGTTGATTCAATGACTTGGCCACCGTGAAGAGTGCTATGATGAACAATGATGGGGTACATGTATCTTTGCAGATTAAGGTTTTCAGGTTTTTTGGGTAGATACCCAGGAGAGGGATTTCTGGGTCATATGGCATTTCCATTCCTAGTTTTTTGAGGAATCTTCACACTGCCTTCCACAGTGGTTGTACCAATTTACATTACCACCAGCAGTGTATGAGGGTTCCTTTTTGTCCACAGCCTCTCCAGCACTTGTTATCCCTTGTCTTGTTGATTATAGCCATTCTAACAGGTGTGAGGTGGTATCTCATTGTGGTTTTATTTGCATTTCCCTAATTCCTAGTGATGTTGAGCATTTTTTCATGTATCTGTTGGCTGTAAGAATTGTTAACATATTCACAGATAAAAGTTATCTTGTTGAAAACCATCAGAAACAAAGGGAAAATTAGTTTTGCAGATATTTATCCAGCTGAAGAATGATTTATTATCAAATTTACCACAAAATAGCCAGCCATATAGCCCAAGGAATGGTATTTAGCTTCTTTTATTCTCAATTTCTGTTTTGTTAAATTAGAAGTCTATTCTTTCTGCAAATATTTATAATTCTATGATGTGGAAATTTACCTAGTCTCCAAAAAGAATACATTACACAATTTTTATGGGAAAGAGCTCATGGATCACTCTTTTAGCCCTACCCCTGTTTGAATTCTCCTTTCATATATACCAACATGTGTAAACCATTCCATTGATTTTAGCCTCATGGAATAGAGGTTAGTAGATGGAAGTAGGAAGGACAGACATTTAAAATTTTTTCAATAGAAGTCATTGATAAAACACCTTTGCTTACCACATATATAGCAGAATAAGGTCTTTAGATAATTCAGAGTGCTAAGTAGACTCTGACAGAGCATATAGGAGGTAATTTTAAATATAAATATATGACCTAGTTGAATCATTAGTTGTTTAAGCAGCTGTAGATAAAATGAATGTGGCAGGGACTTGGGAATTGACCAAGAAAAATGGTCTTGCAATGGGATTTATTAAACAACAAAGATGGTATTATTTGGTTTGTAACAGGAAGATATTTCAAGAGTCTTATGGGAATTTACAGTGATTGTTTTTACCTGGACCTGAGGGATTCAGGGAACAGAAGTTGGGAAAGTCATCATTTAAGAAGTAGCATGAAATATCAAGTCAATAAATTTTAATAAGCACTCTTGGTTATCTAACCTTGTTCTACAGGCAGTGAAGAACACAATCCAGAGACATTCATTTCTGCTTCAAGTAATTTATAGTTTCTTTGGTGATATTAAACACCCATAAATAAAACAACTGGTTAAAAAAATACAGCCAAAAGAATCAAGTGTTCAAACAATTCTCAGAGATAACAAGTAAACTGGATGTTAGATAAAGAAAAATTTATAACATGCTTATTTAATAAAAAAAAAAAGTGATCTTGCAAGAGAAATGTCATGAAATTGACATGGCAGGGGAAAATTATATACAAAATTAAAAGGAAATAATAGGTGAGAAAATATTGCAATACATATGACAAAAATGTTTTATATCTTTAGTATATAAAGAACTCCTGTCAAACTTTTCATTGTTAAATTTATTTGGGTGACATTGGTTGGCAACAACTACATAGTTTTCAGGTGTACGACTCTACATTACATCACCTATGTATTGTATCATGCGCTCACCACCCAGAATCAGCTCTCCTTCCATCACCATATATCTGGTGCCCACTCCTATTCCTTCCCCAGTCTCCCTTTCCCCTCCCCACTTACCCTGAGGTACCCACCAAACTATTGAGTATGTCCAATAATGAATGACAATGAAAACATGATGTACCAAAATTTCTGGGGCACAGCAAAAGCAGTAATAAGAGGGAAATTTATATCGTTACAGGCCTATCTCAAGAAACAAGAAAAACTACAAGTAAACATCCTAACATCCCATCTTTTTTTTTTTTTTAATTTATTTTTATTGTTTTTTGACAGAGAGCGAGACAGATAGACAGACAGAGACAGAGAGAACAGGGAGGGCCCAGAGCAGTCTCCATAGTTGACAGCATTAGTTTTCCATATAGTTTCACTCCACAGGTGGGCATGGGCTGCACAGGGCAGGAACTGGGCCGGGAGCCTCCCTCATGGGCCCCGGCAAGAACTGAACTGGGGGCACACCTCAGTTCAGCATATGGGTCTGCACGGGCCGGAGCTGGGATTCGATCCTCGGTCTCTGGGGCTGCAAAGCGAGCGCTTAACCTGTTGAGCCGTCCCAGCTTCCCCTACCAATGAGTTTTATCAAGCATTCAAAGAACTAATGCCCATCCTCCTTAGACTACTCCAAAAAATTCAAGAGGAGGCAATAATACCTAACTCATTCTATGAAGCCAATATTTTCTTAATACCAAAACCTGAGATGTAGAATACCAAAAAGGATAACTGTACGCCAAAGAACTCCTGTAAATTGATAAGAAAAAGATTCAATAGCAGAAAACCTTGCCAGAGATCCTAAGTAATTTAGACAATTCCTAGAATAAATTATACCTAGTAACAAATAAACCCATGAGAAATATTTAAACTTATTAATAGCCAGGGAGCTGCATATTATAATAAAAAATAAATTCTATTTTTGCCCATCAGATTGATAAAAATTTTAAAGAATAATAAGGGATATTATCTTCTGCTGTTAATAACTATATGGATTGTGTTGAAAACAAACAAACCCCCAAACCTGGAGATAACTGATAGATTTAAAAATCTACTTTTCCTCAATGTCATTCAACAAATAAATCTTTTCTTTTTTTAAATAATAAATTCATAGAAATAAAAGCACTGTTCCATGAAACTATATACAAAGATATTTATTTTAACAGAGAAAATGGGGGCGGGGGGGCGGGGAAACAAGGAAAAAATACGGTGACCTATCAGTGGAGAAATATAAGTTGGCATGCTGGGATAGCTTAACAGGTCGAGTACTTGCCTTGCAGCCACAAAGTCAGAGGATGGAGTCCTGGCCCCGGATTGTGCGGACCCATATGCTGAACTGGGGTGTGCTTCCCATGCGGGAGGCCCCTGGTTTGGTTCCCATCCTGTGCGGTTCCACATCCACCTGTGTGAAATGAAACGATGTAAAAACTAATGATGTACAGCTGCGGAGACTGCTCTGGGCCCTCTCCCTTCTCTCTGTCTCTCCCTCCATCAAACAATAAAATAAATCTTAAAGAAATATAAGTTACAGAATATCCATGCATTATTAAAAAATGGAGGCATGATAAAAATGTTTGATTTAAATATACTAGCCTGAAAAATATATCCACAATGTACTGTCAAATGAAAGGAAATTGATAAGTAATGAGTAGTATATGATCTTAATTCTGTAAAATCAAACAATAAAAAAGTGAACTTAGCTAGTAAAGATTGTTTACCTCAGGGAGTGAGAACATAGAAGGAAATGACACATTTTCTTCTTTGTATGAATTTGCGTATTTATCACTTTTTACTATGTTGTATTGTGGTAAAATACACATAACAAAATTTAGCATTAGTGATATTTAGTACATTCAGAATGTTGTGCAACTATTACCACTTTCTAGTTCCATAACATTTTTATCACCCGAAAAGGAAAGTCTGTACCTATTAATCAGACAGTCCCCTTGAAAACATTCTAAATAGAAGAATTAAATATGTCTTACTTTTCCTAATGTCAAATATCAAACTAGATATCCTAAAAGCTCAGAGAGCACCAAGCAAAATAAATGGGGGGGAAAAATCATGCCTGGGCTTATCATTGTTAAACTACAAAAAGGCAAAGACAAAAAATATATATATATAAAATATGAATTGGGATAAAATAAACAGAGCTTTTTTTTTTAATTGTTCTCCATTGGTTGATACTAGATTCTTTTTGTTTTTAAAGATTTATTTTATTGCTTTGACAGAGACAGAAGGAGACAGAGAGAATGGGGAAGGGCTCAGAGCAGTCTCTATAGTTGTATGTTATCAGTTTTTGACATGATTTCTTTCCACACAGGTGGGTGGGGACATGCAGGGCTGGAACCAGGCCAGGGGCCTCCTGCATGGGAGGCATGCTCCCTCGAACCGGGGGCCAAACCCGGTGGGGGTGGGTGAGAACCGAACTGGGAGCCTCCCACATGGGAAGCACACCCCAGTTCAGCATATGGGTCCGCACGGGCCGGGGCTGAGACTCAATCCTCGGGCCCCAGGGCTGCAAAGTGAGCGCTTAACCCTCTGAGCCATCCTGGCTTCTCTGATACTAGATTCGTAATTAGTTTTTTATTGACCACTGCATTTATAATTAGAGGTAATAAAAGATACAAAATTACCTTCATAATTCTTCATAATTGGGGTTAAATTATTCCAGGTATAATTTTGGATTGAATTGTTAACTTTATAAAGTATATTTGGGGAAGTAGTGTATTCATGAACTGCTGGTCTTTCTACTCCTCCTCTATCTCCAAAATTTCACCTTTGCCGCTTGAGGTCAACCCAATATTATTCTACTAATTAACTTAGTCAAAAGAGGAAAAGGGTGGGAAAAAACCCACCAAAAATACAAAATAAGAATTGACAAAGGGGAAACAATTATTGAAACAAAGAAAACTTTAAAAATTATAAGGAGGCGAAGCCGGGATGACTCAATGGGTTGAGCGCTCACTTTGCAGCCCCAGGGACAGAGGATCGAATTCTGGCCCCAGCCCAGGCAGACGCATATGCTGAGCTGGGGTGTGCTTCCCATGTGGGAGGTTCCCAGTTTGGTTCTAGCCCCCCAGTTCATCCCCTGGCTCGAGGGGGCGTACCTTCCATGCAGGAAGCCCTGGGCCTGGTTCCTGCACTGCATGGCCCCTTCCCACCTGTGTGGGACAAAACCATGTCAAAAACTGATGACATACAACTATGGAGACTGCTCTGGTCTCTCCCCTTTCTCTTTATCTCTGTCAAAAACAATAAAATAAATCTTTAAAAAATAATAATGAGCTAATCTGAATAACTTTATGTAACTAATTTTGAAAGTATAGATGAAATAGATGTGTTCTTAGGGATATCATAGTTTACCAAAATTACTCCAATAGAGATATAAAGCTCAAATACATTATAGGAGAAAAGAATGGAGCATGTTACCAAGTAACAAATTTATAAATTCTTCATGCCCGGATGGTCTCACAGGAAAATTCTAACAAAGTTTCAAATACCAAATAGCCCTAATGCTACAAAAATTGTTCCCAGGAATATAAAATTTAAAAAATGTCTAAATTCATACTAAAAAAAAAAAAATCTTGAAATGTGTATGGACCCAAAAATCTAAAACCTAAAGCTGTAAACTTCCAGGAAAAAAGTATAATGGGAAATCTATGTGATCTTGCATTAGGCAATTATTTTTTTTAACCAGGATACATAAAGTGTAAATCATAAAATAAAATTTAGAAAAGTTGTACTTCACCAATATTAAAAACACTTGTCTTTGAAAGATACTGTTAAAGAAGTGAAAAGGCAAGTCACAGCTGGGAGAAAAGGTTTGCACAACATATAGCTGATAAAGGACTTGTATATAGAATATATAAATAACTCTTACATCTCAATATTAAGAGGATGAAACACCAAAATAAAAATGTGCAAAAGACTTGAACACACACTTTACCAGACAAGATTATGAAAAGGGTAAGCCCAGGAAAATATACTCAACATAAATGGTTATTAGGGAAATGTAAATTTAAATAAAAATGAGACACTGTGTTATACACACCAGCAGGGTAAAATAATAAAACTAATAATATGAAGTGCAGGAGAGGATGTGGAGAACACATGGAATTTTTATACATCATTGGTGAGAAGGCAAAATGGTACAACCACATTAGAAAACAATTTGTCAGGTTCTCTTAAAGTTAAAAATAACATTTACCATATTACCCAGCATTCCACTAATAAATATTTATGAAGGAAAAAAGAATTTACCTAAGTCCACTCAAAGACTTGTACACAATTTTTCACAGAGGTTTTATTCATAATAGTATAAAACTGTAAACAACCCAAATGTTCATCAACTAGTATACGGGTATACAAATTGTGAAATACCCCTACCATGGAATACTACTCGACAATAAAAAAGAGTGAACTATAATTCCATGCAACAATCCAGATGAATTTCAAAAGCAATACACTGAGTTAAAGAAGACAGATCAATAGAACACATATTGTGCGACTGAGCTTTTATGAAATTCTAGAAGAGGCAAAACAGTAGTGAAAAAAAAGTAGACCATTGGTTTCTTGGGACTAGAGGTAGGAGGAGGGTATTGACTGCAAAAAGGCAGAGAAAATTTTTGGGGGAGGGGATGGGGCACCATACAGATATTCTATATCTTGAGTCTGGTAGTGTTTACATGACTGCATACGTTGTTGTTTTTTTTAACTCAGAACTGATTCACGTAAACTAGGCAAATTTTATGGTATGTGAATTATACCTCAAGAAAGCTAATTTTGTTAAGACAAAATAAAAAGGTTTTTATTTTATCCGTGACATGTGTATCCTCATATTCTTCTCCTTATAGGTATCATATATATATAATTTAATGCCCTTCCATGGGGTTGTATCATCTCCCTTTCCTACTGGCATAAATTCATCATAGCATCATGTAGAGTAGGTTTTTTAAGCTGTTAGATATTGCTGTCTGATAGAAATGATTTTTACCATATGATAGGTAATAAATAATGTTTCAATGTAATGGTAACATATATTCATGTAAGAGAGAGTTTGAGCATCTTTTATAATATATATAGTTGATGGCCATTTGCATATCTTTTCCCATTTCTCCAAAGGGTTGCTGGTGTTTTTATTCTCTATCTTTGGTACCTCTCTATGTATTAATATACCAATGCTTTTTCTTAAAAAAGTTGTCCCCCAAGTGTTTATTTGTGTCAGTTATACTTTTGTGTTTCTGCCATGCAAACTTATTTATATAATTAAAAATTTCCCTTTTTTCTCATTACTTCTGAATTTAGAATTATCGTAAGAAATGATTTTTTCCCCTAGATCATAAAGAAATTCAATTTTTTACATCTACTATCTGTCCTATTTTGAATGGGGAATGAATGCAATTTTATCTTTTTTCCATGTGTCTATCCAGTTACCATATTTTTCAGTGTATAAGATGTCCCCAGGTATAAAATGACACCTACTTTTCTAACCCAACATTAAGAATCAGTACACTAGTTACTCCTATGTATACAATGACGCCCAATTTTTGGTCTAACAATTTTAGACAAAAGTATCGTCTTATACACAGAAAAGTACAGTGTCTCAGAACCACTTATTAAAAGCACTATACTGTCAATCACTTAAAGAATTCCAGTTTTTCTATTTCCTGTTTTTCTCCATAGTCTATGTATCCACTGTACTGGGGAACCTTTTTATTGTGCTCACCATCATGCCAGAGCCATGCCTTCTCTCCCCCATGTACTTTCTGTGGGCAATCTCTCTATCATTGACATGTTTCTGGCCTCATTTGCTACCCCCAAAATGACTGCAAATTTCTTCATTGAGCATAAAACCATCTCCTTGAAACCTGTATCACCCAGATATTCTTCCTGCATCTCTTAGGAGGTAAGTGATGCACAGCTGAATTCAGATCAGGCAACATGGCTTCCACAGTAATATTCACAAGTCCCACTCCAGGAGTTCTTAGTTGTGTGTGTGTGTGTGTGTGCATGTGTGCATGTGCTCACACACACTTACAAATGTACCACAGACCCCTTTGGAAGTTTAGTGAAGCATAAAATTTTTCAGGGGAATAATATTTCAAACATACAAATACAACACATAGGAACTCAAAAAAACCCAATTAACCTGAAATATAGTTATCAAAATGTGCTATGAGGACACAGTTCGGGGTTTAACTAATTCTCTAGGAATGGGCTCTACCACCAGAAATGCCCAAGTAGAGATTAGGTTTTTATCCTATAGCTTCAGGGATATCTTAGTCAGGTGAAATGTCTGACTCAAAGCTATTTATTTTATGATTCCAATTTTAACAACTTCATAAACATTACTTCTATTGTGTCTCCAAAGAATCCTTACATTTTTACAAATCTGAACAAAGTCTTTCTGCCTACCATTGAAACGTATTTATTAATGTGCTTTGTATATAAAGTGAATAGATTTCAGCCATTTGCGACAACATGGATAGATCTTGAGATTATTATGCGAAATAAGGCAGAAAAAAATTCAAGAACCATATGACTTCAGTATATGCGGGATATAAACTGAAAACAACAAACACAACAAATAAACAAGCAAAAACTCATAGACACGGACAACAAATAGCTTAGTGTTTACCAGTGGGCAAATGGGGAGGTAGGAGAGAGTAAAGGGGGTCAAATATATGGTGATGGAAGATTTGATTTTGGGTGCTGAACACACAATGCATTGTAGATGATGGATTATAGGATTGTATACTTGAAACCTATATAATTTTATTAACTAATGTCACTCCACTACATTTAATAAATATAAATAAATAAATATGAATAGATAATAGTCACCATTCATTTCCCAGTTAATATTTTAAATAAGTTCATTATATAGGAATCTAAAGCATCTCACTACTATATTTTGAATGTGTAAGAGATAGAGACAAACATGCAAATAAGTAATTGTTTAGTGGTAACCTGAGGGTGGGAGGAGGGGTGTTGGAGAGGAAGGAGGAGGAGTTAAATATATGGTGATGGAAAGAAAGCTGACTCTGGTTGGTGAACACATAAACATAGATAAGGTACTGTAGAATTGTACACCTGGAATCTATACAATTTTTACTAATCAATGTCACCCTAATAAATTTAACAATAAAAAAAGGCCACAAAATATTTTATCACTTTTTAATTATGTAACTTTATTTTAAACTGTTTTTGTGATAAAACAGAGCACTGACCTATTGAACATTGTGTATTCATGCAATCTTAGAATATATTTTAACTTAAAATTAGTAAGAATGCTCCAAAATATACTTCTTTTGAAAAATACAGGCATACAAAGGATAATTTTCACCAGAGACATGCACAAAAGATTAATAATTGGCACAAGTACATTATTTCAACATTAATTAATATTAGGTAAATTAACACATCCTATAACTTAAGACCATGCACTTTCTAAGCTCAAGTAAGCACATCATTTTCTTTTTCAGTAACTCAATGATTGTATACATATGTAACACAACAGCAATAATAATAATATTATTACTATTCATTAAACTTTTAATGAGTAGCAAGTACTGCACATTGTGTTACATGTGTTTTAGCTTTATTTTTACAACATCCTTAGTGCTTGAATACTATGTCCAATTTTATAGCTCAAAAACTATCTTAAAAAAGAAAGAAAGAAACTGCATTTTAGAAACACTAAAAGTGGGGAAGCTGGGTTGGCTCAATGGGTTAAGTGCTCACTTTGCAGCGCGGGGGACCAAAGATCGAATCCTGGCCCCGCCGGAGCGGAACCATATGCTGAACTGGGAGCTCCGCCAGTTCAGTTCTCTCTCTGTCTCTGTCTCTGTATCTCTCTCTCTCTCTCTCTCTCTCTCTCTCTCTCTCTCTCTCTCTCTCTCTCTCTCTGTCAAAAAATAAATATAAATAAAATATTAAGAAAGAAAGAAACACTAAAAGTGCTTGCTCAAGGTTGCACAATGAGAAAGTGGTAAGACTGGAATTCAACCTGCAACAGACTGACTCTATTTAATTGCTAAATATATGTCCCTCAAAGATAGGAACACAGATCTTGTACTTTAATGGATCTCCAGCACCCAGCAAGGGATTTAAAACTAAAATAGTAATTTTTTGCTGAAGAAAGGGAGTGAGGCAAAAATACATTTTCAATTTAACCTTTCTTTTTAATTTGTCTGATTAACTTGAAGCAAGAAGGAATAGTTTATTATTTGGTTAAAGACAAACAAATAATTCTAAAGTTTATATGGAACCACAAAAGACCCCAAATAGCTAAAGAAATCTTGAAAAAGAATAACGAAGTTGAAAGTATCATGCTCCCTGATCTCAAACTATACTACAAAGGTATAATAATCAAAACATCGTAGAACTGGAAGAAAAACAGACACATAGAACAATGGAACAGAATAGAGGGCGCAGAAATAAATCTTAGCTTATCTGGTCAAATAATCTATGATGAAGGAAGTAAAATATACACTAGGGTAACAACAATCTCTTCAACAAGTGATGTTGGGAAAACTGGAAAGATACATGCAAAAATGTATCTGGATCACTCTCTTACACCATATACAAAAATAAACTTGAAAATGGGTTAAAGACTAAAATATAAGGCCTAACACCATAAAAGTCTTTCCTAAGTTCTGAAAACTTAGGAAGTGAACTATTTAACATCATCAGTCTGAGTAACATCATTTTTGGATATGTCCCCTTTACAAGGGAAACAAAAGAAAAAAAAGGAGCGGGGGTAGATTACATCAAATTAAAAAGCTTCTGCACAGTGAAGAAAACTTTCAACAAAGCAAAAATGCAGCCTATTGAATGGGAGAATACATTCACAAGTGTTATATCAGATAGAGGGTTAATATCCAAAATGTATAAGAAACTCATACAACTCAATAACAAAACAATAAACAATATGATAAAGAAAATGGGCAGAGGATCTGAAAAGATATTTCTCCAAAGAATACATGCAGATGGCCAATAGACATATGAAAGATGCTCAACATCACTAGTCATCAGGGAAATTCAAATCAAAACCACAGTTAGATCTCACACTAGTAAGAATGACTATTAATGAAAAGTCAACAAATAATGTGTTGGTGAAGACTAGAAGAGAAAGAAACCCTTGTGCACCATTGGTGAGACTGCTAACTAGTGCAGCCCCCATGGAAAACAATATGGAGGTTCCTCAAAAAACTAAAAATAGATATACCATATAAACCAGCAATTCCACTTCTGGGTATTTATCCATAGAAAATAAAAACACTAGTTGGAAAAGATATATGCACCCCTATGTTCACTGCAGAGTTCTTTCCAATAGCCAAAATATGGAAGCAACTTAGGTGTCCAATGATAGATAAATGGATAAAAAAAACATGTACATACTCATATATACAATGAAACATTGTACAGCAATAAAAAAGAATGAAATATGACCATTGGGACAACATGCATGAATCTAGAGGGTATTATGCTAAGTGAAAATATCAAGCAGAAGAAGGGAAAAGCCATATAATTTTACTTATATGCAGAATCTAAAAAACAAAACCAAAAAATAACAAACAAGCAAACAAAAACTAGACTCATAGAAACAGAGACCAAATAATTGTTACCAGAAGTAATGAGGTGCAGGGACAGATGAAAAGGGGAAAAGGAATATAATTAATAATATTGTGATAAGTTTACACAGTGACAGGTAATTACTAGAATTAGTGGGATGATCATATTGTAAGATATGAAAATGTCAAATCACTATATTGTACACTTGAAACTAATAATCAAAATAAGATTGTATACCAACCATACTCAAATAAAAATATAAATTTAAAATTAAGAAAAGAACTAAAAGAATGATGAACGAATATTTCAAATTAAATATGTGGTTTTATAACTAGCTCTAACAATACATTTCTTCATAAACTTCTGCATATTATTTAACTTCAGATATTAAATATTTGACTTGGAGATTGCTTGTGCTGAAGCTTGTTGAGACCTTAGTTCAAAATAAATGTTAGACACTATTAATGCTATTTCTGTCTTTTCAAGTCAGGGGCTTGTGTTTTTCTCAAAGAACTCACAAACTGTCTAAATCCATGATAACAGATTGTCTTCTGAACTCTTTTCACATATTTTAGTCAATTCAGGGAGTTATAGCCTATCAGTATTATTATTCATAGAAATGTCAAAGTATCTGGCAATCAAATAAAGTTTTTCCACCCTCCATGCTTTAAAGGAAAACTAGAAAGTGTTCTATTTGTTTTTGTTTGCATCTTAACAAGCCAGTCTTAAAGACATCCTAAAACTAGAATATCAATGTTTTGGTGCTAGTGGCTTGACATGAATGTAATTATTCTTCAAAAATATATTACTTGAAAACCAGATGCATTTTGGGTAGAGGTCTATGTGGATAGAAAGAGAAAAGGAAGTGACATTTTAAAAATCCATTCTGTGCACTTTACATAAAACAGAACAAAAAATTAACCCACTTTCATTCTCCTCATATTAGAGATTTAAAAAGGACTAAACTGTTGTCTGTGTCCATGAGCTTTTTTTTTCTATTTTGATTGTTCATTTATTCTGTTCTTTAGATTTCACATATAAGTGAGATCATATGGTAATAATGGTTACCAGAGGGAAAAGGGGAAGAGATGTGGGGGAGGGGGCATCAAATATAAGGTAATGGAAAAAGAACTGACTGTGGGTGGTGAGCATATAATGCAACACATAGGTGATGTAGTGTAGAATTGTACACCTGGAAACTATGTAATTTTACTAACCAATGTCAACCTAATACATTCAATAATAAATAAATGGTTGGAGTGTGTGTGGGGGGGGTGGGGGGGCAGAGAGGTAAAGTGAATCTCCCAGGATTATACAACTAGGAAATGATTGATCCAAAATTCAATTGTGAGGGTCATATATTTTTAGAAGAATGATTTTTGTCCCTTAGATTGTGATTCAGCCTTGAACTAGCTCTATAAATTCTCTGGACCTTGGGTTCTTCAGCTGTTAGAGGAATAAATTAGCTAACTGATTTCCAAAACTGTCTTAAAGTAAAAATATATTTAACATAATCAGTAATTAACCAAATTAGGGAGAATTGTAATATATATTTTTAAAATTATTTTTATCTTATCTTCCCACAGCTTAGATTATTTTGAAAATGAAACCCAAAACTCATACTAAGACTAATAATATTTTTGAATATTTCATTTGGAAATGAAAAATGTCATAAATTTAATACTTAATAATTGTCCAAATGTTTAGCATTTATATTAAAAGAATTCTTTGTACCTATAATAATTATTTGAAAGTCAGATTTGAGTAGTTTACTTTTTATAGTTTAAACTTAAAATTTTCCTTTTGATTAATTCTTTGCTATGTCAATTATCACATATGATACTGATTGGCACACTTATTAAGAAACTATTATTGTTAAATTCCAGATCCTCCAAACTGTTCTCTTTCATTCAAAGTTGATTTAGAACTCAAAAACTGAACCCACTGAATTGAGACCATTTAACAATAGTCAAAAGAATTTCTTCACAATATCAAATTTTCCATGAAAATATTCTACTACTATGATCATCATGATAAGCAAAATAAGCCAGACAGAAAAAATAAAAAAACTATAAGACTTTACTCATATGTGAAATACAAAACTTAAAGCAACAAAGAAATAAAAACTCATGGACACAGTCAATAGTTTAGTGGTTACCAGAGGGTAAGGGGTAGTGGGGTGGGGGAGAAGTGTGGGGGCATCAAATATATGGTGATGGAAAGAGAACTGAATCTGGGTAGTGAGTACACAATGCAACGTACAGATGATGTATCATAGAATTGTACCCTTGAAACCCATATAATTTTTCTAACCAGTTATCCTAATAAATTCAATTAAAAAGACAAAATAAAATCTTATACCCAATACTCTCAATTAAAATTCTAAAAGTGGCTACCATCAGAGTACTACAGGGTTATACAGTTGAGTGGGGATGTTCTGGGTTAATAGACATGTGAACAATATTTTATCTCAGCTTCTCTAAGTAGTCTTAATCTAAGGTATGTTTTGGGATTTCAGAGTCTTTAAAATCCTGAACTTACATTCACAGTTTTGATGATATATACATTTTTCTATGAAAATAACCTATGGATTCCAAAAGATTTTTTAAATGGATTCTTAATCTCAAAAGGATTGTAAATGCTGCACTAACTTTTAAGCAACATCTTTCATATCTCTGAACCCTGACTTTTTATTTTCATGAATTTAGACTAAATGACTTGAAAGGCAGATTCTAAGTTTAATTCTCTATGCTCTAAGAACAAAATATGATACTAAATCTCAGTTCATTATACCAGAGATCTCTGTTCATTATACTGGATATCTTGGAATAGTTTTCCCATGATTTAAATATTGGTTACTTAGTTTCTTCATCACAGCTATCTTCACTTCCTGGTTTCTCAAAGTATAGATAAGTGGATTCAGAAAGGGGGTGAAGATGGTATAGAAGACAGAGAGAACTTTATCCACCAGGAAGTTTGTGAAAGGCCACATATAGATAAAGATGCAGGGCCCAAAGAACATTAACACAACAATGAAATGTGCAGTGCAGGTAGACAAAGCTTTAGATGATCCTGTGGAGGAATAGTCCTTGATAGTAACAAGAACTATGATGTAGGAGGTGAGCAACAGCAGAAAACTTATAAGAGCAATCACACCACTGGTTGAAACCATGAAGATCCCAAGAACATATATATCTATGCAAGCCAGCTGGATGACCAAAGGAAGATCACAGAAGAAACTATCTATACGATTGGGACCACAGAAAGGTAAATAGAGAGTAAAAGCTAACTGGCTCATTGTATGCAGGAAGCCCACTGTCCAAGAAGTTGCCACAAGTCCCACACACACTCTTTGGCTCATAACCGTTGAATAATGAAGAGGTCTGCATATGGCAACATACCTGTCAAAAGACATGGAGATAAGCAGCACTATCTCTGTCCCAGTGAAGAGGTGCAAAAAGAAGACCTGAGAAATGCAGCCCTCAAAGGAGATGGTCTTGCGCTGAGTAAAGAAGTCCATGATCATCTTAGGAGTGGCAAAGGAGGACAGGCACATGTCGATAAGAGACAGATTGCTGAGCAGGAAGTACATGGGGGAATGGAGTTGTGGTGTGGACAAGATGGTGAGCAAAATCAGGCAGTTTCCCAGCATGGTCATTAAATAGAAAATGGAAAATATCACAAAGAAGAAAATCTGGAGCTCAGGAGAATCAGTAAGCCCAAGTAACACGAATTCAGACACTCTGGAATGGTTGAACCCCTCCATTGATCTTCAGGCTCTGCTCTAATGACAAGATAGAATAACATGACAGAGCTAGGAAATGTGAGAATGCTATACAATTATATATGAAGTTATGACATCAGACAATAATTTACTAGAACATTGATTACCTAAAATCCAACTAATAACTAGCTCAGTAAAAAATTTTCAATTTGGAACCATTTAACAATTGCTATCAGACATCACTTTAATTGGACAACTTCTTGGTTTTGACCAGCATCAGTATATGTTGGGTTATAGTTATCACATATGCACACAGTAATAGTCCTGTTCTGAATACTGATTAAGGAGTTATATAATCCATGTTTATAGTGGCAGATTACACTAAGGTAGTGTGAGTAAGATACATAAAATTTTAAGTAAAGGTTGAATTAGCAAAGGTTTCTGTTAAACTAAAAAAAAGACAATTATGTTGAATTCACTATTGTTGAGCACTGGCTTTAACTAACAGTTTAACATCATGATTTCAAAAGCTTCATTAGTATCCTATGAGGGAAATAAATGAATTTTCGTTTACATGACTTCCCATTTTCTTAGCTACAGAGAACCCAGTTCTATTCTTATTTTATTTGCACATCTTCCAATTGTTTTGTCTGTACTGATAAGTATTATTTTAACTATTACTATATAAATGATAAATTAATTTCTTAATTCCACAAAAGTACTGGTGACCAAAAGTTATACCTATAACATATGTGATTTGTTCTCAACTTTATACTCACATAGAAATATTTTTTTTAAAGGAGAGAAAATCCCTCCTTTATTTCTCCTCATGCTATTCAAACACAGTAATGTTTCTTAGACTAGGAAAAAAAAGATTCTAGGAATGGGCCAGGAAACATACAAGATGAGCGATGGGTGTTTGGTAGTACCAGAATGTAAGATGCTCAAAAGAAGACAAAGCAAACAAAACACCCCACATTGATGGTGGTGTGTCAAAGTAACACCAGAGCCAACTGAAAGAAAAAAAAAGAAAACTTTAAGGACTCAAACTCATTCTTCAAAACTGAATTTTCAATTTATAGCATGTTCCAAGTTCTGCAAATATCTCCTATGAAATTTTTCATTTAAATGACCTCTTGTTTTCCCACACGAAGAAAATTGAGTACCTTAATACATTAAATGCATTGAAAATTCTCAACCTCAAGTATTTGCTTATTTCTTCTATTTTCCTAGCTTTATAATGTAATTATTAATGAGAGTATGGAACATATTTCATGTTCCATACATGAGAACATATATAAGGACTATATTATATATTCATTGTAAATAAATAAATAGGTGTCAGGGTTTTTTCTCCTATCATCTCCAGAAGGGATTCTCTAATATCTGTTTAATGGAATGATTCATCTTTCTATCCTTGAGTTATATGTATTTTTTCTTTACTATTTCTCTATTATCTTTGCTGTACATAATTATTAAATGAAAAAAATTGCTAGGTGAAGAACACAAACTACAACTGCTCCTCAAGATCCTTGATATTATTTCCAGCTTTTAACCTACCAGCTATTCATCAGGAATCAAAAACACCATATTCTTCAAGATTCATAAGCCTTCTGAAATTACTATGGTCCTTTGTAAGCATCAGAAGTCTGCAGAACTGATATATATTTTCTCTAATCTTGGTATAAAAGACACTAAAAGGCAGTGACATTTAGGAGATCAGGGATTAGACGCTACAATCTACTTGCAGTGGGAGTTATTAACATACTGAGTGGACTTTTCCCAAAACTGCAACGAGAACTGTAAGATGTGTCCTTGCTATTTAAAGTGAGGCTGCACATTCATGATGAAACAGTGTTCATTAGAGAAAGAATGCAACTGGGACTGGCCTGGAGGAAGGAAATGTTTGAGCAGTCATTTAAGGAGCAAAAAAACGACTCTCTTGTATATAGAAATATGCCACGTTTCTGCCCCAAGGTTCAATGTCCCAAAGTTTAAAAATTACTCTTTTAGGCTAAGGCACTTTGTCAACAGCAAATTCTTGCTTACTGAAAGAATCACATAAAGGAAGAATCATGCATCAAAGTTTATTATAGGACATTCAAAATCAGTACAGGCTAAAGTGTATAATGATAGCTGCCACCACAAGTAGGTGAAATCTGGGGAAAGTTAGAAAGTTGGGGGAAGTTGGAAAGCCCAAAGATGTGAAGAATGATATAAGAATTAAACTATACAAATAAATGTAAAACATTAAGCACAATGTGTGGCACAGAGGAAGCGCTGAATAAAATATAGTAGAAAGAATATCAGAGACAATCATAATTATTAATACTATTTTTAAAATGTGACACATAATCCAGGAATATACTAGATGTAGATTCTCAATCTGAAACCATAACTGAGAGTCTTGCCATATTTACGTGAAAGCCAATCATTTATCTGTGTCTGGCTTTCCAAACACAACTTTTTTTCCAAATACCTCAGTGACTTGAACTCTTCACCACTACCACATTTATCCTCTTGTTCCCCACAGGAGTAGTAATGAAGCCCAAGAAAATCTTCCCTAGGTGACCACATTCCTTTATGGCTTTGAAATAAGAAAACACAAAACTCTGTTTTTAGTATTATACTTTTAAATTCTCATCTGTAAAAGAAAAAGAAAGGAATGACTTAAAAATAAAAAAGCCAACCACTGGGAAGCCGGGATGGCTCAGTGGGTTAAGTGCTCACTTTGCAGCGCCGGGGATCAGGGATCGAATCCCGGCCCCGGCCAGTGCGGACCCATGTGCTGAACTGGGGAGTGCCCCCAGTTCAGTTCTCTCTCTGTTTCTGTATCTCTCTTGCTCTCCCTCTCTCTGTCAAAAAAAAACAAAACAATTAAAAAAAGCTAACCTACACAATACAAAGATTTAGTAATATTTAAATTATATGAAAGAAGCATGTGATATGATTGAAAAAATAACGTAAGGGAACTAAGAGTACAAAAATATATATAAAATCAGAAAAATATAAGAATGTACAACATTATAATGTTTACACTATTATAACCTTAACTGGCAAAAGGGAATTTTCATAGAAAATTAAGATTGCTAATCAATAAATTTTAGAATAGGGAGATCATCCAGGATTATTCTGGTGCACTCCGTATAATTACATGATTTATCTTGCTCACTGTGATGGTCTCAAGGTCCATGCATGTTGTCACAAATGGCTGTATTTTATCTTTTCTTATCCCTGGGTAATATTTCATTGTGTAAATGTACCAGTTAATAGTTTAGTGGTGGGAAGCTGGCATGGCTCATTGGGTTAAGTGCTCACTTTGCAGCCTCAGGGACCGAGGATCGAATCCCGGCCCCGGCCCGTGTGGACCCATAAGCTGAACTGGGGAGTGCCCCCAGTTTAGTTCTCACCGGGGTGAGACCCCAGCCCAGTTCCTGCCCTGTGCAGCCCCAAGTCCACCTGTGGAATGAAACTATGTGGAAAAACCAATGATGTGCAACTATGGAAACTATTCTGGGCCCTTCCCCCACCCCCCCTCCCTCCCTCCCTCTCTCTGTCAAAAACAATAAAAGTAAATCTTAAAAAAAGTATAGTTTAGTGGTTACCTGAGAGTAATGGGGGAAGGGGGGGAGGGAGGAGACCTCAAATAAATGGTGATGGAAAGAGAGCTGATTCTGGGTGGTGAGCACATAATGCAATGCACAGACAATGTCATGTAGAACTGTACACCTGGAACCTATGTGATTTTTACCAACCAATGTCACCCCAAAAAATTTAACACTTAAGAAAATTGAAAGCTATAATACATATAATACTTTTGTCTTTTCTAAATGATAAATCTTTAAAAGAAATAAAATGCTATTTTTAAAAACAGAACAGAAAATTTTATATATTCTTGGTGGAAAATTAAGTTGACAGGATGTCAGTGTCGATACACTGTAACCTAGTAATTTTACTCCCAGAAATAATCAAATTAGTATAAAAAACTTAGTCTACAATAGGAAAATCTGGGTGGTCAATACATATTGTAACACATGGAAGAAGTACTATAGAATTGTACACTTAGAACCTATTAGTTTTACTAACCAATGTCAGTATAATACATTTAACAATAAAAAACTAGCAAAATATGCAAAACAGGGGATTATTTAAATAATAACAAAAAAGTTAATTGAATAATTCATAGTCATTTAAGAGAATTGTGATCCACAGTTACTGATTTAAAATATGCTCATAATATTAAGAGAAACAGTTATAAATTACATATATAGTATGACCCAATTTTTATAAAAATGATGTGTTTATACATGTAAAACTGACAAAATTTTAATATTAGATATTTCTAAGTAGTGGAATTATATGTAATATTTATATTCTTTTTTTTTTTTGAAATTTTTTACTTTTTTTTTTTAATTTATTTTTTATTGTTAAATTTAATGGGGTGACATTGATTGGTAACAATGAGATAGTTTCCAGCTGTATAGGTCCACTATCATTTATTTAATAAATATTTATGAATACCTGCTTTGTGCCAGGCAGTATAGAAAACAAACAACTCTCTGCTTTCATGGATATTACATACCATACTGGGAAAAAGACAGTCAATAAACGAAGTACGTGGAACATATGTCATGTAATAAGTACTATGGACAAAAGTAATGTAGAGAAGGGACATATGCAGTATGGTGGGAGTGGGTTGTGGATTTTAATAGGGTGGTCAGGGAAGGTCTCACATGAAAGGACTGAAAGAAAGTATGAAGTGAGTCATGCCAATATCTTGGGAAAGCACATTCCAGTGAGGAAACTGCAAGTCAAAGGTGCTTGGAGTCCTGCCAGCAAGTGGCTTATTCTAGGATCAGGAGGCCATTTGGGCTGCACAGAGTGAATGAGATGGGATATAGTGGGATAAGAGGCCAGGAAGATGAAAAGGGTAGGAGTTGGAGCACATAAATAGGGTCAAATGGACCTTTATAGATAACAAGAAAAAACATTTGCTCTTTAAATAAGATGGAAGTCATTGAGGGTTTTGAGAAGAGGAGGACATGATGTGACTATATTTTAACCGAATTATTCTGGATGCTCAGCTGAGAATAAATTAAACTGAAACACGAACAGAATTGAGACCAGTGAAGAGACTACAACCGTAATGTAGGCAAAAGGTGATACTGGTTTGGGCCTAGAATTTGAGGGAGGGATGATCTAATCTGGCAATTTTATGATGGCAGAGCTAATCCACAATTACTAACATATTGGATATGGAATAGAAGAGAAAATATTTTTTAAATGAATCCAAAATTTTGGACCGGAGACTGGAAAGATGGAATTGCAATGTACTGAGATTGGTTGTGGGGTGGAGAGAAAGGTGTGGTGAAGATCCGGAGTCAGTCTGGGATGTTGTGAGTCAGGTGGTATAAAGACCTGAAAGTCGAGCTGTTGCAGTGGCATGCACTGCTGGATATGGCTTCAGAGTCTAGAGTTCATGAGAAAGATATATGTATATATAGAGAAGCTATCAATATATAGTTGGAATTTACAGGTGAGAGAGCTGGGTAGCTAAGGAGAAACTCTTAAAGAATTGTACACCTGGAAACAATGTAATTGATATCAATCAATGTCACCCCAATAAATTTAACAGTTAAAAAAAGAAAGAAAAATGAGGCGGCAGCTGATTTGGTGGAAGGGAGACATAAAAATGTAGAGTCTTGGAAAGGCAGTATCAAGTTCTGCTCAGAGATCAAATATGATGAGACCTGAATAAGAGCTGTTTTATTGGCATGACTGGGTGACTTGAAAAGGAAAGAAATTGGAAGCAGAGAGTATCAACGTGTCGGCCTGAAAAGGCTACATAGTTCATACTTCCAACTATGTGACATTCTGGAAAAGGCAAAACTATAGGGACAGTAGGAAGGACAGTGGTTGCGAGGGACTTGAAGGTAGAAGGAAGGAAGGGAGAAATAAATAGGTGCAATACAGTGGATTTTTAGGACAGTAAAAATGTCTATATGATACTGTAATGGTGGAGAGATGTCAAAATCTACAGAACTGTACACAAAATGTGAATGGCTAATGTAAACTATGGACTTTACTTTAAAATAATGCATCAGTATTGGTTCATCAATTGTAAGTAGTGTACCACACTAATGCAGGATATTAATGAAGGAAAGTACGTAATGTGTAGTGAGGGAAGATTATATAGAAACTTTTTTCTACTTAACATTTCTATAAAATTAAAACCACTCTTAAAAATCGATTAATTTTTCTTTTTGGGTATAAACAACTTTTTTTTTTTTTT
>PVKE010015179.1:0-11218 GCA_004027555.1 Craseonycteris thonglongyai
GGGGCGGGGTTATGTGAGGGTGTGGGGCGTGGTTAACACGGGAGGCGGGGTTAGGTGGAGGCAGTGGGGCGGGGTTGGGGCTCGGGGGCGGGGTTATGTGAGGGGTGTGGGGCGGGGTTAGACGGAGCCCGGGGGTTGGGTGCCCGGGAGGGGAGACCCCGAGGGTGGTGAGTGACAGAGTGACAGTCACCGCTGGCCCGCACATCCCACCTCTCCCGGGAAAGGGCAGGTCCACGGAGTTAAACTCAGGCGACTCTGATTGGGTGGTGATGGGTGTGGGCGTGTCTTAGTGCAACCCCCAAGCTCCCACGTTGCTCCTCACGCCGTGACCCCCTCCATCCTGCGTGGGTCGGACGAAGCGCGGTCGCGCATGGTCCCCACCCAGACCTTCCAAAGCTTTTACGACTGGTTCTTTGCAGGGCGTGGTGAAGTTGTCCTAATAGATGATTTTTTTTTCTTTTTTTTTTTTTAATATATATATTTTTTTTATTTATTTTTATTTTTGACAGAGAGAGAGAGATACAGAGACAGAGAACTGAACTGGGGGAGCTCCCAGCTCGGCATATGGGTCCGCACGGGCCGGAGCCGGGATTCGATTCCTGGTCCCCGGCGCTGCAAAGTGAGCGCTCAACCCACCAAGCCATCCTGGCTTCCCCAGATGACTTTTTTTTATCATAAAAATGTCAACCATGAAATTGAATCGGCTGATAATTTCCAGATTTTATGATCAACCGTAAGGAACATGGTTACATGATCATAAACCTTAATGCTGATGGACTCAGCACTAAGCGAAGCCGGTTCTGCTGAAACCCCGTATGTGAGAAGTACAGGTTGAGTTTCCATAGTAAAATGTGTAAAGCACTTGAAAAAGAATGCTACTTTTTAATTACTGTATGGACATTTTAATAAGATTTTGTGTACTATTTTTGAAAATTAAAAGCAGTATTTTTTATGTTTGTTAGATTTATAGTATGCCTTTTTAAGGAAAAACTCAACAGCTACAACGAAAGAAGAGCAGGCCTTGCGAGTTACCATTATTGACAAATACTTTTGTATTAAATCAGGGCGCCGTGTAGGTAACGTGTGCAGTACCTCTCCGCGCCCCCATTCCATTTCTGGTCACAGGTGCAGGACTCGCGTTCCAGTGTCGTGTGCGTTTTTGTGGGTAAGTTTTGGGTCAAGCAGTGTAGTTTCTTCCTCATCGTTGGTTTCTCTGCCTCCGTGCTCAGCCCCTTAACTTACCCTGCATAGGACCCGTAGGTTCATCTTCCCCAGGGTGTCACTCTATGTCCCCTGCGTCAGCAACTGTCAGTGCCTCCATCTGCTGCTAATAAGATCCAGATCCTTCATTTTGTCATTCAGACCCCTCTGTAGTCACGCCCAGGCCTGTCACTACTCAGACACCCTCCAATCAAAGTGGATTCACCCCTGCCCCCAGGACAAGACTTGGGTTTTAGCAATTTGTAGTCGGGTTTCAGTTCCTGTCTCATTGCTTTTCTCTGACCAACTTGTAGCCTGTTGGTGTGTTAAACCCCTGGCATGACGCTGACAACTTGACAGCAGCGTACTGCTTTGAATTCTCCCCAGCTCCCTTCCCTCCCCGCCAGCCTTTGCTACTTGCAGCCCACAAACTACAGAAAACATTGTATCAGTTTTTATAAGGCTCGTTGACACAGCGTTTGCTTGATCTGCTGCTGCTCTCCTGGTTTCACCGTCACAGTGAACGTGACTATGAGCGTGCGGTCCTCCCAGGGACCTGTGTAGTTAGAACTCTCTCCACCTCGTTGATTTTTTTTTGTAATCCTGATCTCAGATCAAGTGTAGAAACCATCATAGTTAAAGGGTCAGTAGGAGAAGCTTTTCCTCACTGCTCAAAACCGATGGGTAGCATGGTTGCAGTAAGCACAGCAAGAATGTCCATGTGGCAGTTTTTTATCATCTGAAAGCAGGACATTTGCAGAACCCAGAAACAGTGTCAGATGAGTGGCCCAATGGGGTGTTCCCTGTTACAGCACAGTCCTGACAAAGCCTTTCGCGGAGGAGTCTGGCTAAAAGGACGAGGACAGAAAACCGGGCTTTGGGTGTGAGGATGGGGAAGTTGGTGGCCTTCACAAGAGGAATTTTAGCAGAACATTGGGGACACAAATGTAACTGGAATGTGTTGAGGAGGGACTGTGAGGTAAGGAGGCAAAGAAAATGAATAGAGATATTTCTTTCCAGAAGGGCTGCAGTGGAGTATTGGAGAAGGCAGTGAGCAGGAGATAGGACACCAAGGACAGGGTTTACTTTTGTTTCAAGATGTGTGACAATAGAGGACATATGAATGATGATCGAGTGGTGTTACAAGGAGTCAAAAATCAGCACAGATCTGTGCGGGTGGGTGACTACTGGTTGAAGTCTAAGACAGTTATGTGGAGTCAAGACTGGGTACCAAGGCTGGCCTTCGACAAGGACACATTTTCTTCTTCCGCTGTAACAGGAGTATAAGCAGATAGCTGCATATGGGCCTAATTCCATACATTCCTTGCGTTAAAAAAAAGAGAGAGAACCTGAGTGAACGGCTCTGGAAAATCGGGTTGCATCAGGGAGGCGTGGGCTGTGTGGCAGGGACTGTCGCAGTGACCGGCTGGGAGCAGTCCACGTCGAGGATCAGGCACAGCTTCGCTGAGCTCCTGAAGGACAGAAACAGCTCGCAGGAGTGTGGGGCCAATGCCAGGGCTTCTGGTGGCTTTCTTTGGGTGGTTTTCCCAAGGTTGCTAAAAAGTAAACCGAAGTAAAACAAATGGTCACAAATTTTAACTGAGTAAAAGCAAGGGGTATGTGTCAACATGTGTAAACAGTTCAGAATTGTACTAACTTGGGAAGTGGTTTTGCAGGTTTCATTAGATACAGGACACTTTTTCTAGGGCCTGTCAGGGAATATTTTAAAAACTCAAATAACGTCATTAATAAGATGGAGCAACTTTAATTTGTTGTAGGGACCCTAGAAACTTCATGCAGTAAAATTGACATTGTTTTTTGTTTGTTTTCCGAGGTGTCAGACTGTACTTGTGGTGATTATTTCTGTGAGAACGTGGGGAAAGATGCTAATGAGACATTGGGGGTGGGCAGAACGAGACCATGCTGGAGCACAGGGGTTAGAGTGTGTGTGTGTGTGTGTGTGTGCACGCATGTGTGTGTGCACATTGGGTTTCATGACGGAACATTGACAATCAGTGTGCTGAGGGCAGTAAACTTTATAGCAACATGCACAAGTTTAATAACTATGGGATGCTGTCAACCTAGTGAAGGCTAAAGCTTTCTTGCAGCAGTAAAGCAAGAATGCAAAGAAGTTTTTAACCTTTTGCCGCAGGTAAAAATGTCTCTAGAAACAGATAAGTGATGACAAAGCTTTGATGTTAATAAACCCAAATGGAAGTCAAAAATCAAAGTGTGTAAAAGGCTAGATTTTGAAGAGAAAGATGACAAAGTTATGCCCTGTAATTAGATGTAATCTGTGCTTTTGGCATAGCTATTTGTCCTCCGTGAATGAGAGGTTGTCTTACCTTCCTTCCTCAATAATAGAAGGACAGTGAGGATGCCCTACTATCTGTCTGGAGGTCCTGGGGGGGAGGGGAGGGTCGGAGGAGGACAAAAACAAATTGTGATAGAAAAGCAGAAGCACAGTTTGGTCTTTCCTTTGAAATCGTATGTGTTTAGCTGAAGTCGAGTAAAAAATTACTGTTTGCTCTTATCCTATAAAACACATGTTCTGGGAGAAAATGTGTGCCCTCTAGCTGGTGAGTGAGTTGGGTGGTTCAGGTTCTCAAAACCTAAGGTGTCCGCCTGTAACTTCACAAAAATATTATTAGTCCTGGGAATAGTGGGTATTACACGTACCAAGCGTTTTTAAATGCCCAGTTAGCAGAATGTCTAAACACTAGCCATAAATATTTAGAAACTACACTTTCACGAAACAAGGTGCCGAAGCCCATCGAGTCTTCAAGCATTCGGTTACTCCTGGGGACTTCACCAGCAAGGGGTTCCCGGTCACCCCGGAACGGCAGGCCCTGTCTGGTCTAGCCTGCAAGCCAATCGGTCCCTCCTGTTCCCCACCCGCTTCCCAAGTCTTAACGAGGATCATTCTTCTGAATAACCGTTTATACAGAGAGTACAGGAGTCAATGAATCCCCAGCAGTTATCCGAGTGTGCGCTCCGTCCATGCCAACCCTTCAAGTGTGTAACAGCTTATACGCCGTGTTCACTGGTTCCGTTTCTCGTATCAGATCCTAAAGTTCTCGGTCACAATAAAAACTTTTCTTGAACGTGCACCCCGAGAAAATGAGAAAATGTCCCATTTGGGCCGGCCCCACCGATGCGTGTTCAGCGGCCTCTGTGTGCCTGTGTCCCGGCTCGGAGCCGGAGGTGGAGTCACCCCCATTGCACACCCCCTTGCACACCCCCTTGGATACTGTTGCGGAAGGTGCAGCAGAGGGGAGGCGGGAGAGGACAGGAGCGCGCCGTGGAGGAGGGGGTGCCGGAGGCCTCCCGCCTCCCTAGCCAGCTCCTCTGCATGCTCCACGCACAACCCCAGCCCCACGCTCTGCGGGGTCCTCGCGCTTCACTGTCAGCCCATCAGCCAGCCATCAGCAGACAGGGTCAGAGGACAAGGAGGAAGCAGGGAGGGAGGTTCTCACTGTCTTCCAGGTGCCCGGAGGTTGTTTTCACATTTGTTCTGTGTTCGCCTTGGATAAAATCTCTGTTTGTGTGCAAGTACCATGAGGTGGTGCTTCAAAAGTAGTTCCTGCCTTTGTCCACGCTTTGTGCAGGGTTCATGTGTGGGGCGCAGGGGACTTGGGGACAGAGAAGCAACCTGCCGTCCGCACTCTGCCCCAAGCACTAAAGAAGCCATCGTCACCGTGCGTCTTATGCGCTGAGGGGTGTGGGGTTTGGGGACATGGAACCCCACCACGTGGGCTGCAGAGAACGTGGGAGCAGGGCCGGGGGGTACTGTGTGGATGAGTCACTTCCCTCCCTCCCTCTGTCCCCTTCCTTGTAAAGTGCTCACGGCTCCAGACAGCAGCTGTTCCCCGGGAAGGGTTCCCCAGTCTACCCCTTCTTTGCTCCATCCTGGTCGTGGACTGTAGGATACAACGTCCTCAGTGTGACCCCTCGTGCTGACCTCTGACCAGGCTTACGGGGAGCCCTGATGCCCTCCTGACACTCAGCCGTGGCTGGTATATGAGAGGCCCCTGGTCCCAGCCGCCCGAGCACGAGAGAGCCGAAGCCCCCTAAGTGTGCTGAGGGCACCCCACGCTCAAGTCGAGTGTAACTGTACAAAGCTGAGAAGCGCTGGTCTGGAGCTTGTCTCAGCTCAAAAAGTAAGAAAGCAGAGCGTGACCGCTGAGAACACTGGAGAAGTAACGCTGGGCGTTTGAAATCTGCCCGCGTGGGGCACGCCCGCGTGCTGAGGGCTAGAAGCTTCGGCCCCTTCGGTTGTGCCACCCGCTGGAAGGTGAGCGAGCACCTGTCCCCTTGTCACCTGGTCCCTGGTGGCGTGTCAGGTCTGCTAGACAAGCAGCTGGTGAGCAAAGTAGTCCTTTCCTTCTGTGTAAGGGCACACGCTCAAGCGACACGGTCATCTCGCAAGAAGACCACCGCTCGGTTTTGGTTGCAGTGGATGATGCCGCTGAGACTTCGGGAGGTGGTGGAGATCGTAAGTTAGGGCCCCGGTCTTGGTGTCATCACTGGAAACCTAATTTAAACTTTCTGTTTGGAGCGTAAACAAAAACGTGTGCCGTTGTGACCATACCTCCCGGAAGGTACTTACGGAGGAAGGGAAATGAGTGTCCCGCTCAGTGGCCTCCTTAGGAGAGAAGGCGGCACCAGGCCCCCACCCCCCCCCCCCCCCCCCCCCCCCCCCCCCCCCCCGCTTTCCCGTGAATGACTCGCACACTGCCGCCTTGTGGAATTTCTCGGGAACACGGCTCACGGATGCCATCAGTGTGGTTTAGTCCGGCCGTACATTGTTTCACATAAAATAAAACTCCCCTGATGCAGAACAGAACGGAGCAGTTCCAATTGTCAGGTTTCCCTGAAGAAGAAAAGAGATCCTTTCAGTTACACCACAGAAGGTTCAAAGACAAGTGAGCCATTACATTTTAACCAGATTATTGCAAATTCCAAAATAAAAGCCCCAGACGCATACGGCTTTACTGCCTGGTGCAGCGTCTGCGTGTTGAACATATTGAAAGCATTGTCAGCAGCGCCCTTTCTTTCCCCGCTTTCTTCTTGAGAAATGTGGAGACCAAAGAATGTTCAACAAAGCACAGAGAGCGAGCGTTTTCCAATTTGTCACTTCGCGGATAAAAAGTAGAGACAGACTGGTGAGGCACCTGTTGCTTTAAAGGCGATAAACTGCTGAAATGTTTTAACAGAAGTCATCAGCTTTCAAAGATGGCTTTTATCCCGTTCACATCGCTCATGGCTCTTAATTCCTTTGTCACATATTTTACTGCATTACAAGTAATCCTGGAAATCCAGGGAGGGTTTATGGGTAACTAGAACCATGTGGCCGGTTGGCTGTCCCGTGGTGGGGAGGGCCCCAGCCCCCCACCCCCACGCAGTTAGCTGCAGACGCGGGTCTGCGATGGGCACAGGGGTGGTCGCAGGCCTGCACCCTCACTCCCACCTCCCGGGGCTCCCCCGTTCAGGCCGCAAGTTTAGGGTAACAGCCACCAGCAGCCGGGAGGCCCTTTGATGTCCATGCCGCATTCCAGTTCCGGGAGGGGCAGGTTCCCAGGCAGCTGCCAGGGGCCGTTATTTATGTGACAGCACGGCCCGGCCCGCACGCGGCCCCGCGAAGCCGGAGGGGGCAGGGTCCCCAAGGGCCGGTGCGTCCTCCCCAGCCACGAGGGAGCTGCGGCTGTGACCTCACTCAGGTTTCCTGAGGCTGAGCTTGACGGGTCTGCCCCGTGGTCCCGGGTTCTTCACACCCGGAGTGCGCCCACGTGGGCAGTGGCCCACGGATGCCGAGTCGGGTCTGTCCCCTCTTCTCCCCACGGGGCTTTTGAAGTCGCTGCCTCTCCTACCGCAGTCCCTGGAGCGGGGCTGTCACCCTTTGCTGGCTGCTGGGGGTCGCGCTCACGTGGGCACCCCCTACCCCACTTGCTGTGCTTTGCTCTTCTTCTGCCTTCCATGTGGTTTTTCCCTGTCACACTGTCCGTAGATGTTCTGCAAAGCCAGCTCTCACCTTTACTGTTTCTCACAGCCTTCTAGTTTTGCAATGGCATGTTCTCCTGTGTTTATTTAGCTAGGCCAGCTCCCTTTTCAGATCTCTCTGTCGCCTGCATCTTGCCTTGGCTCTCCGGTGTCACCGGGTTACGAGGGCCGTCCCTGACCGTCCTGCCTAACATGACCGCCTCTCAGTTTCTCACCCGGCTTTGTGCTTCTTCTTGGCACATCTCACCACCTTCCATTAGTTCACACGTCTGTTCGTTAGCGGTTGCTGTCCCGTTGTGGAATGTAGCCTCGGCCGCTGTCTGCGAAGCGCCTCTGCGCTCAGTCGGGCACCCCGTAAACTCTTGTTTAAGTGGGTGACTGGGAGGTTTGGGGGTTGTCAGACCTGCACAGTGTTCTAGAAGTACCAAGTTCCTAGAGAAGGAAATCTGAAGTTGCTGTTTCTTTTCTTCTAGAAAGATGGCAACTCTGGAGAAGGGACAGGGAAGGCGTCGCTCCGTAAGCAGCGCTTCCTGCAGTTCTCGTCGCTGGAGCAGGGAGGAGAGCATTACATGACGCCCCGGGACTTCCTCTTCTCTGTCATGTTTGAGCACATGGCGCGTGAGTGGCTTTTACATGGCAGGTTGAAAAACAAACCCGTGTTTCAGAATTCGTAACAGTGCATTTACCGTGTCCCGAAAGTCTTAGTATGTCGTGATTCCACCTTCATTCTTCTCAAGGTGATGTCTTTGACCCATTGGCTGTGTAAGAGTGTGCTGTGTAATTTCCACATCCATGTGGATTTTCCAGTTTTCCCTTTCTCGCTCCTTCCTCCTCTCATTCCCCTGTTACCAGAAAGAACAGTGTGTCTGATTTCAGCGTTTGAATGTACTAAGACTTGTCTTCTGAGCTAGCGTATGTTCTGTCCCGGAACGCGTCCGTGCACTTGAGAAGCTTGTGTATCCTCACGCTCTCGGGTAAGAAGCTCTGTGCGCCTGTGAGGGCTGTTGGTTTGCAGGGAGCATGATCCCTCACTGGCCGTTCTCGCCCCCGTGTCTGACCGTTACTGTGGAGCCGTCTGTGTTGTGCGCTCTGTCAATTAGGTTTTTTTAAGAAGTAATATTGGGTTTCATCAGGAATCTTACTCCTTCGACTTCCTTTCATGGAACATTTGCATTTTCTTCCGCACATAACATCTCAGCTATTTACTCTTGTGCTTAATGTCTTCAGAGCATTTCCTCCCCTTTTGTGTTATTTCAGTGACTCTAATGTTAGCTTTAATCTCCCTCATTGTAACCACAGGCCCAAGCAGTTCTTCCAGCCAAGTTCAAAGTTTACGTGGGTTGTTCTGTTTCATTGCTGTTTTTGTGCAGCCCTTGATTTAACCAAATTAGGTTCTTATCCTGTCCCCACCTTTATTACTCCGTGGAATGCAGTTAAACTCTTATCAGAAGGCACTTCGCTGCATCAAGCACTCAGTCATTTTGCAGGCCGCATAATACATCCTTTATGCATATGATGTGCCTCGCCTTCATTTTCCATCGTGGATAAGAAGAAGAATCTTGGTGGCATTCCTACGTGTCACGATGAACAGAAAACAAGGAAGACAGCACCAGCCCAGTGACCCATGCTCTCGAGTAGAAAAAGAGCAAAAGCATCTGAGACTCGTTAGATTCCAAACTCAGTTTCACCTGGTATTTATCTGTCTGTATATTTTACAAATAATGTGCTGTATTAATATTAATAGTAACTGATGGGGTGTATATAGGCCGTGTTCCGGCTGCGTCCAGGCGGGTAGGTGCTACCTGCTGGTTCTCCCTCGCGCTGCCCTAATCTCTGAAAGTATCATTTCCCCACTTGATCTGACTCGATTCCTTGAAAGTTTTTTTCCACATAGAGGAGAATATAAACCCCTTTAAGAACGAGGTCACAGCTTAACCCTCTATTTATTAACCTCTTACAGGGGTGGTCAAGAAATTCACTGAACGGGGGGTATTTGGAGAGGTGGGCGTACGAGTGCACACAGTTTGATTGTGTGACTTATCACTAGTATATGTGCCAAATTTCAGCCTACTCGCGTCCATGTTTTCTGATGTCGCTGAAGAACCACATCAAACATGAAGAAAACCTCAAGTATGGATAAAATTGAATTTCACATCATCATTAAGTTCCTCACAAAACAAGGGAAAACACATCAAACCATTCTGGAAGAGATGTTAGCAGTTTACAGGGGCTGTTGCCCTGGGACATCCATGGTTTACAAGTAGCACAGCCTTTTCGAAGCAAGGTGGAGTCGACTGAAGACGACCTCTGTTCAGGACACCTTGTTGAGTCCACTTCCTCAGACATTGTCAAAAAAGGTGAAAACTTGGGGAAGCCGGATGGCTCAGCGGGTTAAGCGCTCACTTTTCAGCCCTGGAGCCCAAAGGTCGAATCCCGGCTCGGCCCATGAGGGCCCATATGCTGAACTGGGGTGAGCTTCCCATGCGGGAGGCCCCCCGCCCACCTGTGTGGAACAAAACCATGTTGAAAACTGGTGACGTACAACTATGGAGACAGCTCTGGGCCCTCCCCCTTCTCTCTGTCTCTGTCAAAAACAATAAAATAAATCTTTAAAAAAAAAAACTTGTAGTGGAAGATGCCAGTATTAAAAGCAGCTTGGGGAAGCCGGGATGGCTCAGCGGGTTAAGCGCTCACTTTGCAGCCCCGGGGACCGAGGATCGAATCCCGGCCCCGGCCCGTGTGGACCCATATGCTGAACTGGGGAGTGCCCCCAGTTCAGTTCTCTCTCTGTCTCTGTGTCTCTCTCTCTCTGTCAAAAACAATAAAAAATAAAAATAAATAAATCTATAAAAGCAGCTTGAAGACATGGTTGGAGCATCACCTACAGTCATTGTGAATGTTCTGCATCAGCATCTAAGGGTGTCAAAAGTCAGTGCAGGGCCTGATCGTAGCAGGGGTTTCTGCCGCGATGACGTAACATCAGGCCCTGCTCGCTGCTCCGCCCCGAAGCTCCCGTCACCCCCGAAGTGGCACTCACGGCGCCCAACACCTGTGTTTGAAAAATGGAAATGAGAAAAGAAACCTTCCAGTGTCAGTATCGGGGCCTGATTCCTCCTGCCCATCACTGGGCCTTTTCTGTGTTATTTGTAAAATGGGGAAAATAACTTATTAACCACTAAAAGGCAGGGATCTGAGTGGGAAGACGTTCTGCAATGTTTTCTAAGACTTCCAGCTACAGGAAGCAAACATCACCTTTCCTCACTCAGTTTCAAGTAGAACGATATTTTTTTTTTTTTTTTTTTTTTTTTTAAGCACAAAGATTTCTAAAAGGCCAGAAAGGAATCCAGCTATGAAGATCCCTTAGAAATCATCTCATTTCTCAGAAACCACCCAAACTGCTGCCTCAAGATGTCGCCTTCTCACTTTGCAGCGCCAGGGACCGAGGGTCGAATCCTGGCCCCGGCCTGTGCGGAACCATATGCTGAACTGGGAGCTCCCCCAGTTCAGTTCTCTCTCTGTCTCTGTCTCTCTCTCCCTCTCTCTCTGTCAAAAACAATAAAAATAAAATAAAATAAAATAAAAGATGTCGCCTTCAAGATGCCTGTTTTTACTTCCCAGGCTACTTCTTCAGTAGGGAGCAAGGATTAATCTCTTTTAAAAACCAATGAAACTAACCTTCATTGTCTACAAATAACAGTGCATATGGTAATGAATAATTTGTGACTTGTGAATCATGATCAGTTTATTTTTTTAGTTGATGGAATATGCAGTGATGGGTAACATGCATGTATTACACACTTTTCTGCGTTATCAGCATTATATCACCACGTATTCTGCACATACGTTACCACAGACACTGAATTTGTGACTTGCTCGTAAATGGTGACTTGTAGCTATCTGATGATCTCATGGGACAGCACCTAACATTCGAATTGTTGGGTGTCAATGAATAAGAATTATCACAAATTGGAATACCTAAGTTTACACACATGGTCATAGCTGTTTTTAAAAATTATTT
>PVKE010015179.1:11318-33936 GCA_004027555.1 Craseonycteris thonglongyai
CGAGGATCGAATCCCGGCTCCGGCCCAGGCAGGACCCACGTGCTGAACTGCGGAGTTCCCACAGTTCGGTTCTCTAACTGTCTCTGTCTCTGTCTCTCTCTCTATCTGTCAAAAAGTAAAATAGAAATAACTATGCACTGAAGACAAAAAGATAATTTCTCTCTATAAATGTGAAAAGATAAAAAAAAAAAAATAAAAAAAATAAATTATTTAATGAGATTCACAACCAGTGTTTTGATTAATAATGCAAAAACCAAAACCTTGACAATTGGTTAATACCAAATAATAGAATTTGACCCCATTTGATTTATAGTCAAAATTAAGCCTCCCAGACTGCAAAAATATTCCATTTTTTTAACTTGTCGCCTGAACTTTCATGCACCATGTAACTGTACTGAAGGAACTTCATAGATAATTTGAGAAGAGGAAGGGAAGTTTGTGATGCATGTGATTTATGTAAAAAACGACATCTTTCAGCATTGTTCTAGTTGCACGGAAGGGTTGAGGCTATCATAGTAAGCCCCAACAAGAGAAGCAATGATAATGACAAAATCATAATGCTATAATTTAGAATTAATAGGAAAGAGGAAAGTGACATAAGCAGTAGAGAAGATGGCTGACAACCTGAGAGCATCTTGAACCTCTGTTATCCAACAGGGAACATTAAGAGTAACACCACTTCAGAATGGACAGTCATGTTGACTAGCCTTTTAAGTTGGACCATAGAACTGTAAGCTTAAGAGAACTTTCCAGTGTTCAAAGAGGTCACTTTCTAAAATAGGAGCATGTATTTGTTTAATCAGTGAAAACAAAGAGAGGCAGATTTTAATAATTATGTGAAAGGATAAATTATGTTTGGCAAGAACTTGTGATGCAGACAACTTAAGATACGTCAAAGATCGTTACAAGATTTCACATGTCAGTGGATGGACCTAAAGGGTATTGTGCTCAGTGAAGTAAGTTAGGGAAAGAAAAATACCATATGACCTCACTTATATGCGGGATCGGAAAAACAAACGACCAAACAAAACAGAAACGGACTCATCGATGCAAGAAACAAACGGGTGGTTTTCAGATGGGGGAGCACTGAAGAGGCAGCTGAAATAGGGGAAGGGGAAGCAGACCCCGGTCATAAAGTAAATAAGTCGTGGAGACGCACTGTGCGGCATAGGGGCATAGCCAGTAGCACTGTGATTACTCGTGTGGTGACAGACGGTAACAACTGCAGTGGTGATCATATCGTCTATATAAATATCAAACCACTGTGACGTGCACCAGAAACTAATGGGATAGTACCTGCCAATCATACTTGGATTTAAAATAAGATTTTACATGTCTGCAATGGGGTGAGTGAAATTCAAAATCGGTCTTACAAAGAGCATACAGTGTCTTTGTGTCTAAACTTAGTAATCTCTGGCTCATAACTTTCATTGGAAGTTACTAGCAAAAGTTGCCAAACTTTTATTTTCTTTAATAACTATTTAGTTCTTTGTTTTGTCTTTTAAATGATTTCTTCCTTAAAGGAAATTGAGTTTTCCCGAGGAATTTGGGTCCTAAATAATGTGTCTTCTTGGCCGTAGGTAAAACTTCCGTCAAGAAGTTGACAAAAAAGGTGAGTGATGTGGGGGCAGGGGTTCTTGCTTCCCTCCTTTCTCTTTTTCTTTCCGTATGAGATAGAAAACGAGCCTTATAGGCTGAATTACAAGACTTCCGTGTGTCTGTTCACAGGACCTGGAGGATGTTGTGGCCGCGGTCCAAGGAGCCCACTGCGGACCCACCTTTTTCAGAGACCTGGGCGATAGAGGTAATTTTGATTTCTGGTTAGGTTTCTGCTTACATGTCTTATGCAACCGAAGTATTATTAAGGGATTAAGTTAGGAGGTTTGCACCTGGGTATCAGAGAATATACACCGTAGAGAATCTGCATAGAGAATGTCATACCACCATGTTGTTTAATAGGTGTTTTTGAGCCTTAATAGAAGACTTATGACGTAGGAAGTAACTTTCTCAAACTGAGCAGTTACAGATCAGTTACCCAAGCCCCGGTTGTCATCAAAGCCTCTGAAGGGCAGGGTGGGCGCAAGGACGAGCCATGCTGCACGGAGATGTGATGGTTTCAGCCTAAATGATGGAGGCTGACCCCTAATGTTCGCACGTCTCGTTACTGTACCCAGTTTATAAAATTGCTTCACTTGAGACGTGGTGAATGGTAAAACCCAAGCAGAAATTGCATAAAGGGCGTGCCGTGCAAGGGAAGCCTCCTTACCAGTATAGGTAGCCTGGCCAAACCTAGCATCTTTTTTTAACAATGAGCACTGTATTTAGCTCACTGTTATAAGATTCCCGCTGTACCAAAGAGAGGTTATTTAAAATAAAAATGTGTTTTGAATTAGGTGAAGTTTCCATATAGGGTGAATAGGATTACTTGTAAGCCGTTTAAAACACGTTTTTCCAGTGTTTTCATTTTCTCTCTCTCAGGGCTCATTTCATATACGGAGTATCTTTTCTTGCTTACAATCCTCACCAGTAAGTATCCCACAGTTTTCCTCTGTTCTTACCGACCAAGGCTGTGGGAGTTCTAGCATTTATGTCTCTACTGTTAGAAATATTGTTGGTGCCTTAGTGTCTGTACCTACAAGATGATTCTGTTCTGTTAGATGAGACCAGCTGCCTCCTTTGCACCCCACCCCCAAACCCCATAACTGCTAAGCAGAGGCCGGTTGACCAGAAGACTCAGATACCGCCTCACTCAGGGAGCTGAAAAACACTGGTGTTCTGCAAAGTTCCTGACCAGCAGCCGTGACACTGCAGGGTCACGGAACTCAAGCGGAGGCTGACAAACTTGCACAGCTCGGAGGAGACCAGGAAGCGTAACAACTGAATACAGCAGAGTTTCTTGTGTTCGATCCTTGGACAGGAAAAGCAGCATTAGTGGAAAAACGTGAAATCAAAATAAAGCCTGTAGCGTCATTAAAAGCACTACAAACAGTGTTCGCTTCGTAGTTGTGGTTGCGTGAGGTGTTGGCACAAGCGGAAGTTGGGTGAAAGAACTCACCATACTGTCCTCACCACAGTTCCCTAAGTCTAGTCATTTCAAAACGAAAGGTCTTAACAAGACGCTACTCAGAGAAAGGGAATGAAAGAGTGATAGTCAGTGCGAAAGTAGCCAGGATCCTATGAGCATATAGGGGAGCTAAAGGGATAAAATTCTCAAGGCAGGGCACCGAGTCCTGATGAGCAGCCCACACGCCCCCCGAGACGCCAGCCCTGGATTGGTCCCCGCGGGAGCAGAGCCACCCTCTCCCTGCCTATGCACTTGCTCACCTGGTTTCTGGAGACTAGTTTCAAATGGGAAGATCGGAAGAGATCTGCAACTAATTTGCATTTCACCCGCACTTAAATAATTATTGGTTTTTCACTTGATTTCAGAACCCCACACTGGGTTTCATGTTGCTTTTAAAATGCTGGATGCAGATGGTAATGAGATGGTTGAGAAAAAGGAGTTTTTTAAGGTAAGTAGATTCTAGTTATTTTTGGTTTGTCATAAAACACCTGGATATTTGTGTGGTAATTTAACTTCTCATAAAACTATCAAAATCAAAATTGTGTCCACTGCTCCTATGTAAAGTGTCAATAAATCATTTATACATTAAAAAATACGAAGTTTTCTATAATACAATCTTGAGAAGCAGTTAAGGAACAGAGCATAAGATTCCAAAGAGAGAAGTGAGCTTGAGCAGCTACATTCTTTAGGGTTTTATTTTTACAATTTCAGCAAATGTCAATAGAATAGAAAGGGCTTCATAAGATATGTTAATTTTTTTCTTATACCCTCCCCCACCCGCACCACCAAAAAGAAAGGGATAAGAAAAACAAAACCTGAGGCCTTCGAGAGGAATAGGGGAAAATGGAAAAGCCACAATAGGTACAAGTTGGCACATATTTTCCAGGCATGTGCTAAGGCTAATACTGGAAAACCTGAAAATATGTTGAAATGAAATCTCCTGACACATAACTCTCGGACATCCAACCAGCAAATTTCACTTTGTTCCAAGAAAGTCGATGGTAATATTAAAAAATACCTCTGCGCATAAACGGCTGGGCCCTGGCCAGGGGTCACTGTGTTTAATCTTTTATGAGAGCGCCTCATGGAGAAAAAATGCCCGCTCCAGCCGTCTGGTTTCTCCTCCCAGGGTCCCGCGTCCTGGGAGAACTGGCAGCAAACGATCCGGGGGGGCAGAGCGCCTGCACGTGGCCTGTTTGGGGCAGCGGCCAGCAGCCTCGTCCGGCCACCAAGCCCTGGGAATGCCCCTGGGACCGGGAAGCCGGAGTTTTCTGCTCTAATTAACCTAAAACCTAGCTGAGATCTGACAGTCGAGGCATGCTGGGAACAGCGTGGGGATGGGTGTGCCCTTGCTCAGTTGTGAGCCGCGTGAGCAAGCACAGGTTCAGCGTCGCCGTGAAGTGATAGCTGAAATGCACTGCCCTGTCAGCGTGAAACGCACTCTGGGTTTTGAAGACAAAAGAAAGAATGTAAAGTTTTTAAGCTTTTAAGTTGCATGTATGATGAAGGAGTCATGTGGGGACATTAACTCAAGTCGCCTGTGCCTTCACATTTCTGCTGCGTTTTAAAGAAAGTGAGCCTGGGACCTGCAGATGATAAATGACGGGCGTACTTAGGTCAGGAAAGTAGCAAGACGTTGCCGTCAGAAACTAGTGGGCAGCTGTAATGCCATAATAGCAGCTCGGTGTTCCAGAATCTTCTCTGGCCTCGGTCTGGAAGGTGAGTCAGAGACAGGAGGCCCCTCAGGCCATGGGCCAGCGCACACCTGGGAGGTGAGAGCAGGGATGGTGGAGCCCCGTCCCACTGGGCTAGAGACGAGGGACGGGACCGTGGCAGGACTGGCTGCTGCTTCCCCAGGCCTGGTCCTGGCCGGTGTGACCGTCACATCGCTGACTCTGCAGCAGCCACACAGCGAGTGGCAGTGTCTCTGGGACACGGTGGCAGGAGGACCCCCGTGAAGAGCCCCTCACAGAACTCGGGCATGTCTGTCCACATCGGGGGGTTCTGCCTGTGCTGAGCACTGTGGAGCCACCTGAACAAGCAGTTGGATGAGGTCTCCGCTTACACGTTACACTCGGGCTTTGGGATTCACTTGGCAGCTCAGGGAGTTCACTCCGAAGAACAGCAGGATAGCAGGGACCGGTGGGACAGGACCGGAGCAGGGGTGAGGCACAGGCACGGCCCGAGTGTGCAGAGAAGGCCCTTAGGGCACGCGGCCCATAGAGGACAGAGCAAAGCAGCCTTTGATGAGGCACACGCAGCCAGAAGGGACATCATTTTTCCGGACAGCCCTCATATATTTACATACTGTAACCTAGCTTTCTTACGAGAAAAAGATTATCCAAATAATAATAATGTTAATACTTACATACGGTATCTATTTCTCCTTTGTTTCTTGCATGATCTGAGAAAAAAATAATAGCAGTTATAAGATTAAAAGAATTTAAGTTGATATTCAACAAATAAATAGTATATATTTTATAACAAAAACTCAGTGTCTGTTTTTTAGGTGGTTTTGGAAAACCCAGTAGGCACAGCTAAATTCGCGTTTGCAATCTTTTTAGCTCCAGAAGATCATAAGTAAACAAGATGATGTGAAGACGAGAATGGATGAGACAGAGTGCCAGGTACGTGCCGACGAACTGAGTATTTCCAGTGATGATGTCATCGTAGCTTCTGTAGACTTCAGCGGGTTCACAGAAGTGTGTGCACAGGGAAGGATTTCGCTCCCTGGCACGGCTTCTCCCTGCTCAGAGAGTGCCGCTGGTTTCCCGTGCACGCTTCCAGGCGTAGTGTCTGCATATATGACCCTGTAGGTAAATATGGGACCCGGTACAACTGCATGTCTCTGCTCCATCTTTATACGAGCAGTCGCATACGTCTACACATGACTCCACACTCACCTGTTTTTCCTTAACATAGCTGAATGTCATTCTCTTTATGACATTTTCATGCACAGTAAGTACTTTGTTGGATGGAAGTACTGATTCATGTAACCATCCCCTTTTTGAAAGATATTTAAATATATCCAGTCTTTCGATAGTATAGATTATGCTGCAGTTAATTATATACTGTAATTACCTCATTTTATACATCTGTGGATATCTGAGGGATAACATCTCAGAAATTCAGTTGCTGGGTCAAAAGGTAGGACCATTTTTAAAATTTTGTTGACTGTCGGAGTCTGCCTTGAGAATTGTATTTTGAGTGTTTTAGCCCCCGTTTCCTCTCTCCGGTCTGAGCAGATGTGATTACAGAATAGCGCTGTGCAGGGTCACAGACGGACAGCACGGCTGCCTCTCTCTCCCACCTTTGGTGAGGGTGAAGCGGGAGTTACAAGAATATTTTGTGGATATTGTCCTGACTTCATTACTTGAAATGACCACATTATATTTTTACAGGAACCAACAGTGAAAGGACATGAAGTTAACACCACCCTTCAGATACGTTTCTTTGGAAAAAAAGGAGAAAGAAAACTTCATTACAAAGATTTTCGAAGGTAAAAGCAAGTATCATTTAGGGAAATTTTATAGGTAAGAGGTGAAGAAACAACTGAGTACAGTTGATCCTTAAACAGTGCAGGTTTGAACCGCACGGATCCATTTATACGCAGTTTTTTTTAATTTGGGTAATTTTGTAAAATCCAGGTGTAAGTGAACCCACATTTCTGTTCAAGGGATCAACTGTACCTTCTTTTAGTCATTAAAAATTCTACACGGTGATAGTTGTGCTCCCTGCTTTACAGTCTTGTGAGTAAATATAAAAGTAGGCTATAAAACTAACAGAGCGTCATTAGTTCTATAATAATCTAATAAGTGGGAAAAGGCAGTGTCTAATTCGTGCACATGTTTTCCTTCCTAACCTTCCATCCTTTCCCCTTTCGTTTGCATTACTGTTCTGTCCCCCACGAGAGAAGTCTGAGGTTGACCTGGAATTAAATGAGCCGGTCTGTCCTGACGTGGCCAGAGCACGCTGAGCATGCCCGCCAAGCACAGGGCGGGGCCTGCTTACCACCACTAGACTTCTGCCTGATACCCTCTCCACTTGTACCTTCTGCAGGAAGCTGTGGACGACAGTTTGATCAAAGTGCCATGTGTTTTTATTTTAAAAAGGGCGGGGAAAAGAATGTTGAGCCACATAGACACATGTTATTGTCCAAAAGATTATAAGTATTTTTAGGTAAATTTACGCTTTTGATGCAAAGCCATTGATTACACTGATCAAACTTTGGCATCTGAAAAATAATAGGAACTGTTTGTTATGATTAATATTCAAAAGCAGTATTCCAGCCTCATTTAAGTCTGTTGATTATTGATCATTTTTCTACATAGGAAAAATAATTGTTTTTTATGCAATTTTATTTTCTACGGCTGTATCAAAGCAGCATTCTCAGTGCTCTAAGGCTACGTATGTCAGAACGTGGGTTGCCAAGTGTAATTTGCACAACAGACCGAGTGTGGGGAGTGAGACTGAAGCAGGCGGGTTGGGTTTGACTGACAGCTGTGAACACGCCACCACCACCCCCTGCTGTGCAGGGTTCTCGGGCTTCCCGAGGGCCACCCGCTCCACAGGTGACCCTGCTGCAGGTGCTTTGCGACCCCCGTACAGTCTTACGGTCGAATGCCACCGGTCACCTCTCAATTCTGTGCTTTAACATTTAGATTTATGGAGAATCTACAAACGGAGGTCCAGGAAATGGAGTTCCTTCAGTTTTCTAAAGGTCTGAACTTCATGAGAAAAGAGGACTTTGCAGAGTGGCTCCTGTTTTTCACTAACACTGAAAATAAAGACATTTACTGGAAAAACGTGAGAGAGAAGTTGTCAGCGGGAGAGGTTGGTATGTCTTCCTGTTACACTTGTGATGAACAGGAAATAATAAATAGACGTATCTGTACAGTTAAAGTGACTTCCAAATTAACCAAGACTAAAGTGCCCCCCACTAGGTAAGTATCCAGCCAGAGGCATGTTCTCCACTTCCTGTTTTCTGGAGAAGTATCTGCTGCCTGAGATAAAGTCATCGTAGCAGCCATGAGCTTTGTATTCCCCGTAAAGTCGGGGATAAGATAGGAGTTGTCCCCACTGTCACTTTCTGCAGCTCTGGAAATCTTAGCCAGTGCCAGGTAAGAAGCCAAAAGAGTCTTAAAATGCACAAGGAGGTGGCACTTGTCTTTGTTCACATGGAATGCGATTATATGCCTAGAGAACAGAAGAGTCAAATTGAGAAACCATGAGAAACAATAAAAATTAGATAAAATGCCTGTTACGATGCACTATGTCAGAAGTAGTTGTCCAATGTAAGAATTCCAGGTCAAAAGTGCAGTAGTGTGTGTGTGTGAAATGCATGCAGTAATTGGCAAACTATGAATAATGATTAAGGTACAGCAGTGAGATTTTTCAGGTGACTTTTACTTTATGTATTCTTTTTACTATATTGCTCCAAAAAACTGTTTTTAATGGGAATGTGTTTTTATAGAATTTTTAAAGCTATTTCGATAGTGTGGAAAAAGATAAAATATCACGACGATCCCATTTATAATCACAATGGAAATACATAACAATTAGAAATAAATTTAACAAGAAATACATGATAAAAACTGTGAAGTCTCTACGGACATAGAAGAAAAGCTGTCTGACTCAGGGACGCACGCTGCGCGGGTGGGCAGAGGGCTTCGGCACCGCTGACGCCGCGCTGTCCCCGCACTGTCCCTGCCGGCGGTGACCAGTGGAGCAGTCCCGCAGGTCAGAGCAGCCTCGGCTTGCGGCAGGACGCCCCTGACGTCCACATGGGGTGTACATTTCTCACTTTAAGAAAATCCAGAGCTTTTAAGGGAAACAAATTATGAAATTGCCACCTAAAAAGTAAGGTCTGTTTGGAGGGACTCACCCTCCCAAAAATTATAATCGAAGTCACGAGAAAATGGGTGGAAATACTGGCATCCCATGTAATGGACCCATGCCTTACTTTATAACGGGGTCTTAAAAAGTCAGGGGCTGGGGAAGCCGGGATGGCTCGGTGGGTTGAGCGCTCACTTTGCAGCCCCAGGGACTGAGGATGGAATCCCAGCCCCGGCCCGTGCGAACCCATATGCTGAACTGGGAGCTCCCCCAGTTCGGTTCTCTCTCTGTCTCTGTATCACTCTCTCTCTCTCTCTGTCAAAAACAATAAAAAATAAATAAAATAAAATAAATAAATAAATAAAATAAAAAATAAAAAAAAGTCAGGGGCGTCCAGGGGTCTGATCTTGCGCCCTGTTTAACGCGGCTCCTCCCGGGGGCTGTTCTCACCTCCAGAATTAGTTTTACTCCGCGTCGCAAACTTCGCAATCGGCTTGCTTAGAAAGGTGTTTGTTCCTGAGCTGTGGGATGGAAGAGAGGACTCACACTTACACTCCTAAGACCATTTAATGTGCTTACACACTTGTGACCCACACCCCCTTTTGCTGTTTTCTCAGAGCATCAGTTTGGATGAGTTCAAGTCATTTTGTCATTTTACGACCCACTTGGAAGACTTTGCTATTGCCATGCAGATGTTCAGCTTAGCTCATCGCCCTGTGAGACTGGGTAAGGGCGGTCCACGCACCGGATGGTCTCCACGGTCTCGAGACATCACTGTCCATCACCTGCGTGGCCCCAACCGTGGGCCGGGTACCTGTGAAACAGCTCTGACTGGCCGTGATTCTGGGTTTACGGCACCAGCACTCACATTTAAGCTTTGCCCCATTTGCTTTTACTTTCCTTCTTTGCCCCTGAGAAGGGGAAGGAGACATGTGAGTTTGAAACCTTGATTAAACTAGCCGCTTTTGTGCTAGTTTCATGATGTTTCTCAGCCAGATTGATTATCTGGATACACACTCTTTGATGCGTATTTTTGTGTTTGTTTTACTTCCCATGTAGTAAGTAGTTAGATCTGTTTTTACTCAAGGTCTGAGAAGTCGGGTTCATTCCACGTGGACTGTTCCACGTGGTTGCTGAGCCGTCTTGTTTGCTTTCCCAGCGGAGTTCAGGAGAGCGGTAAAGGTGGCCACAGGGCTGGAGCTGTCGGACAACATCCTGGACACCGTGTTCAAGATCTTCGACCTGGACGGGGATGAGTGTCTCAGCCACGGGGAGTTCCTCGGGGTGCTGAAGAACAGGATGCACCGAGGCTTATGGGTAACGGGCTTGACTCGAACCACCACACGTTCACATGTGATGAAATGAGTGGTGTTAAACCTGGAATTTGGGCAACCGCTTCATCGTGAATGGTGTTTTCATCATTTATAAAAAGGTATCTTTATAAATAGGCTGACCAGACATCCTGTTTGAAACGGGACAGAAAACGACAAGACTGACCCTTTTTAAAGGGTACGTACAGTCTGCCTGGTCTCGCTGGGCTAAATTCAAGGTGTCCGTGGGCTGAGCACATATATGTACCATTTGAAATGGGATGGCACCATTGTTCTCTGTCCCGTTTAAAATGGGACGTCTGGTCAGCCTATTTATAAATGGGACGGGATCTAACATTTTTCTTTGCTTTTCAAGAAAATCTGACACTAGTCAGAAACCACTGTTTGGGCATCACAGCATTGGATTTCACTTTTGGGCCCTTGACGGGAATGACCCCTGATTTTTCCTTTTGGTCAGCAGGTTCCACAACAGCCGAGTTTACAAGAATACTGGAAGTGCGTGAAGAAAGAAAGCATTAAAGGTGTGAAGGAAGTCTGGAAACAAACCGGAAACGGCCTTTTTTAAGACAAGATCCTGTGGGAACTCGATTGTTCCAAGTGTCAGAATTTGGGATTTTTTTTTCCCCCAAGTACCAAATGTTTATCTTTTCAAGTCTTCATTGATTTTTTTTTTTTTTTTGTAATATAAAGATGTCTTGTATTTGCTTTCTGCTTCAATAATTTCTTAATAAGATTTAATTAACCAACTTAGTAGAAAGACAGTATTCTTTTATGAAAACAGCTCCTAGATTCTGCCGGAAGTCCCCGGGTTGAAATACCGCTTTGTCCTCTGACAAAACGGGGAGCCTCGTTGTCCGCGGGTGTCAGATACCGTAGCGCGGTCCGCGGCCCGGGGGGCTCAGCACGTAGAGAAGCGAGTAAGGGGCGTCCCGGCCAGGGTCACAGCTACGTGCACTTACACCTCATAAGCTTCTCAGATGATTTATTTCAGTTGGCTGTACATTAATCGTCTTTAAAATAACATGTAAATTTCAGTATTCTATCTGGAAACAGAATAAAGTCTTTCCAAAGATACAAAAATTACTTGTGCTTCTTGTTTTACATGTGTTGTTTAAAAATAAAAAAGCACAAGTTTTTTAAACCTAAACACTCTCCTCCCCTGCCGGCCGCATTAGTTCATATCCTTAGAAACTAGTGTAACCGGGAGAATCCTGATCTCACCATCAGGGTCTCTTGGTTGTAGGCAAATGTTTAAAACAGCACTAGAGATTAATTGACGTGAACTGTACAGTGATGTGACATAGCATCTTTGTGAACATTGTAACAATTGTTTTGAAAGCATGTGCCCCTCGAATAAGAATATTGCAGATAGCGAAGCCCCATAAGTCACTGAGGGTCCCTGAGCTTCTGACACCTGGAAGGAAGGACGCTCTCAAGACACAACCGAGATGTCACAGCACAAGGGCGCCCTGTGGCCAGATCTGGTGTTATCTGAGCATCAGAGTGATTCGTGTCAATTAGGGACTCACTGAGGAATAAAAAAACAAGAAATGTGGTCCATCCCTGAAAGTGGGCTGCTAGCTGGGGCCAGGGGAGACTCTCCCTTCCATCGTCAAAGGCAAAGGCCTTGAACTCTGGGACTCTGCTAACTGGGAAATTATCTAATTTAATGCCTGAGAGGACACATGACTGGGAAAGCAAAAAGCATTACGTATTACCCAGCTGTGGAGGGAAATGCAGTTCTGACACCTGCTACCACCTGGATGGACCCTGAGAACATCACGCTAGTGAAAGAAGCCAGACACGCAGGACTGCTGCCCTACAATTCCACATGTGGGGGTTCCTAGAACAGGCAACTTCATCCAGGCAGAAAGCGGGCTCGGCGCTGTGGGGGGCTGGGCCGCGGGGAGAATGGGGCGTCACTGTTTCCTCACCACAGAATTTTGGTTTGGGGTGAAGAAGAATGTTGGAAGTGCAGAGGGGTGATGGTTACACAACATTGTGGATATAATTAATGCCACTGAATTGTACATTTAAAAGTGGTTTAAATGGCAATTTAAGTGTGTAATGTAAATTTATAATAATAGACCCCAAAAATGCTGAACTGCACCCTTTCTATTGGTGAACTCTATGTTATGTGCATTACATCGTAAACGATTTTTTTTAAAAACGTAATCATAATATAGATAAGGTTAGCCAATGAGCGCTAGGTCTAAAGTATTTAGACATCAGAGGCCAACAAGAGATAAATATCTAGGTCCGTAGTTTTCGATTAAACGAAACCCAGTTTACCACCCAACCACCACCACCCTTTTAAAGAGACTTTTTATAATGCCCTTCGTACTATCCCGAAATGAAACTTACAGGTAGCATAACTTTACACACATATTTTTAATAACATGAGGCACTAACATAAATATAAAGAATTTACAATGAAGTAACATGCAATCAAGATACTAGGGCTGTCCGGAAAAAAAATAGCCGTTGTCAATATAACGAGAATGCTGACATGGCTGGAGACCTTCTGGACGTGTATACGTCCGGGCACTTCTACACTAGAAGATCGAAAAAAATTACTCTGTATTTCTAAAATACCGCTTAGGGTCAGTGCCATCTAGACTGTATGTACATGAAACAAAAACAAAACGGGTGAGGAACTCAATAGACAAACAGCAGTGGATACGGAACGTGGAAGGTCAGCCGGAGGCAGTGAGGTGGTGACCGGGAAGAGGCTCCGAGCACCTAGGACAGACACCTGCTCGCTGGTAATCAGAGAAATGCAGATTGAAACAAAAAGGTACCAGTTACGTGTATCAGATTGGCAAGCAATGGGAACCTGATAATACCGAACGTTCGAGTGGCCGTGGGGAAACCGGATCCCTGGCAAGCTGCTGGTTAGAACAATCTAGTCGTCTTCAGTGAGATGAGGCAGGAGTCTCTCTCTCGGACTGACGCCCCCAGAGAAAGCAGAAATCCACACAAACGCATGTGTGAAGGTGCCCACCCAGCGCTGCCCGTAGTGGGGGCCTGGAGGGCCCATGTGTGCGTCCCTGGGAAATACGGATGTCAAATGAGGCACCAGGTGGGAGTTGGAGCTGCAAACTGGGACAACATGGGAGACAGGAATATAATACTGAGTTTAAAACAAAATAAGATCAATAGCAAATACATGTATGTACATAAAAAAACGGGGAAGCCGGGATGGCTCAGCAGGTTGAGGGCTCGCTTTGCAGCCCCAGAGCCCAAGGATCAAATCCCAGCCCCGGCCTGGGTGGACCCATATGCAGAACTGGGATGTGGCCCCAGTTCTGTTCTCTCAGGGGTGAGCTTCCCATGCAAGAGGCCCCCAGCCCAGTTCCCTCCCTGCACAAATCCCTGCCCTCTTGTGTGACGTGAAACCATGTCAAAAGCAGATGATGCACAACCATGGAGACAGCTCTGGGCCCTCCCCCTTCTCTCTCTCTCTCTCTCTCTCTCTCTCTCTCTCTCTCTCTCTCTCTCTCTGTCAAAAACAATGAAATAAATCTTTGAAACAAATACAATAACAGGGCTGTTGGCAGAGGGGCCGAGGGAAGGGAACAGCCTGGAGAACAGCAGTGAAGGGGAAACGAGTGATGTAAAACGGTCGCTTGCCCCGATGATGATGATGGTGTCCCTCGAAACAGGCGTGTGACTGACACAACTCAATGCACTTGAGGTCCAACGTAAAATGAAGCGGTAACCACGTGGCAGAGCTGAGGTGTGCAGCATCCCCTAGCCAGGCAGCTCCACAGTGTCGTTTCATAGAACATAGTAACACATCCAAAGAAAACGTGTCTCATGCACTTACACTGACCTTCAGAAGCCGTGCAAGCAAGAGGATGGAGTGAAACACTTAGAAGAGTTGGAACTGCACCAACCTAGAATTCTGTGCCCGGCAGCATTTAAAGAACTTCCCTGATCTTCCCTGGGGAGACACAGGCAAACTGCGAAATCAGAGTGTGAGGCAAACTATGAAAATTAGGGAACAGGCATCAGTAAAGAGAGACCAGCAGCCCAGGACAGACGGGGCATTACGCTCTAAGCCACGGAAAGTGCGTGTCCGCAAAAGCTGGGGTGCAAGTCGGCCCCCCACCTCACCCCAATACCATAGAATAAATGAGCTGCGGGGAGAAGAACCGACCTGAGGAAAGTGGAAAGAATCCCGCAAATCACTGATGGCGATGGCTCCACGGTTCACTTCACATAAAAAAATAAAACTAAACTCACTGCTGCGTAAATCGTCCACGAGATGGCACTGTTGCTTTACTAACGCGTTTTCTTTCAGCCCCCAGAGTGGTGTGCGTGTGCGTGTGTGTGCATGTGTGTGTGTGTGTGCGCGCGCATGTGTGTGTGCACGTGTGTGCGTGCGTGCATGTGTGCATCTCTGTGTGTGCGCGCATGTGCATGTGTGCGTCTGTGTGTGCATGTACGTGTGCGCGTGCATGTACGTGTGTGTGTGCACGTGTGTGTGTGTCCCCAGCTGCTGCTGCTGCACGTGGGAGGGAACCGGCCCTGCCCTGCGCACCGCCCTGCTGGGTGCTGGTCTTCCCGCTGACACGTCGGCAGGTGAGACAGGAGAAGGCATGGAGCCCACGACGCTGACCCGCCTGCGCTGACACCAGATGTTTATGGACAGACGGTCAGTGCTGGGGCAGAGATGTCTTCATGAGACACTTGGCTTTACGGCTCGCAGAGGGTCATGCAGGTGTCCCCAACGACACCATTCTAACAGCCCAAAGACCATCGACGGAGCGCAGGCTGCAGCAGCACGACCCACGATCTCAACATGGAGCCGGCTCGCCCGCCCCATGCAAACAGACAAGCACACCAGGCCGCAGGTGGCTAAGCCCTTCCGTCCTGGTCCCTTCCGTTCCATTCTGCTGTGAGGCAGGACGGGGGGCCCTGCCAAGCCGGTTCCGGAGCCTGGCTCTGCCAGGGCAGGCGCACCCCCGTGTCATGGCTGCACCCAGGCAGCGTGGGTACCGGTGCCCTGTGCTGGTCCTTGTTAATGACCAGCAGGCCAGGACCAGCTCCTTGTGCCCTGCGGAGCTGGCCCCCATGGGCAGGTGCCCCTCCCCGCCCCCCAGCTCCTGCACACTGACCCTCGACCTCCTCCCCTTGTACCCCTGGCCTTCCCGGTCGCCCCTCCTGCGGGTACCTGCTCTGGTTGCTTTTCTACCTCTCTAACGCCCATCTTACCAAGTCCTCACATGTCTCGGTGCACAATACAGAGACCGGCAGAGACCCCGATGCGTTAGAATGTACGTGCACACACGTCTGTATAGGGGCACGTGCACACAAGGACATGTTGCTACGTGGGCTGCATATATGCTACACGTGCGTGCCTTGTGCGTGAAGCGTCAGCCACCCTCACAGCAAACACCGGGTCCTGCAGGATCTCTGATGAGGGCTAAGGATGGCCCTGGACTTGGAATACAAATACCACAGACACCAGAATCAAACTCTTCCCCACTCTGCCCACAGCCTAGCGTCCCACGTGGCAGCTCAATCCCTGCGCCAGCCCACATGTGATTTTTACCCCATGACAGACATGAACGAGAACGCTCCCCTAGTCACCCTAGCAGGTCTCACACACAAGACCGCGTCTGTGCTCGAAGTTATGGGGCATTCGAGGAAACTGCAGGGGAGGCCCTGACACCCCTGGGGCAGGTGACCTGTCACGCGTTCCCTCAGGTATCTGATTCCTTGTGCAGCAAAGCAGACCTCGTCCTCGTCAGAAAGCTTACAGTCTAGGCAAAGTGTCTTTAATTAAGTAACAACACACAGGAGAGGTACCTGAGTGTTTTATGCTGGGGTGTCAGCCACACTGCGTGACTGCACGGCAGTTCCAACTGCCCCCCACACATGTACATACACACACATGTACGTGTACATGCACACACATGTACGTGTACGCACACACACTCCCACTCAACAGCGTGGCTCCTGCCCCTCTCCTGTCTGTCTACAACGGCTTGTCCACTCTGCCTTCAGTGACCAGGAGCACGTCAGCTCTGTCCAAAGCGATCACAGGGACAGCTCACAGCAATGGAGACAGTGGAGCTGCGTAAGGGGTCCTCTGGGCAGGGGTGACCCCATGTTGCCATGGCAGCAGCCAAGCCCAGCCAGTACCTGTCGCCTAAATACCACCAGTAACACACACGCACACCCCAGGCTGGTCCGTGTGAACCAGGAAGCTTTCTGGGGCACAGACCTGCCAACGTGCCAACACAAATCTAACCGAACCAGAAACTCTTGCCGTAATCAGGGCCAGGAACCTATTTATCACCCCACTGAGGCAGCTAAGTCTCTGAGCTGCCCTTTTTGACCCCATTTTATCAGACAAGAAACAGGTTCATGACTCAACAGTGCAGCAAAGGAGAAGAAAAAGACCAGGGCCCACCGATGAGCTTTACAATGAGGGGGAGAAACTTCACACACACACACACACACACACACACACACACACACACACGGGATATTTGCATAGCTGCCCAGCGCCTCTCCCCAAACACTTCCTAACCAGCCTCAGGGTTTCTGATCAGATGCCACAAGCCTGTGACATTCCGCCCTCCCATTTCATTTCATTCTCCCTTTGCCCGTTGCTGGTTGTAATGACTGTTTTGTAATGAACCCTGTAGGGAAAGGGGAAAGGTGTGACTTCACAGTGGGGACTAAATGTCATCTGTAAGAAGGCACGTCATATCCCGCTCACCCAGGAAGGACGTTTTCTTCCCCCAAATCCATGCCCCAGTCTGCTTGCAGGAAAACATCAGCCCAATGCACACGGAGGGGCAGCCTGCAAGGCACCTGCATGGGCCGAGGATTGGAGGAGACTAAGGTGTGAGCAAGGACAATGTGAGGTCCTGGAACAGAAAAGGACGTTGGTGGAGAAATTGGTAAAAATCAGTGTGCAGTTCAGTTCAAAATATTGGCCTTCTTAGCTCTGACGAACGTACCACTGTGTGTAAGGGGGTGACACTGGGGGAAGGCTACATAGGAACTCTGAACTACCTTAGCAGCTCTTCTGCCAATTTAAAAGTATTTCAACCTAAGATTTTAAGGGAAAGAAAGCCACCATAATTTGGACCCCATCCCTACTCTTGCACACGACGTTTCTGGGGTGTCTACTTTTACATTCGGGAAAGCCGTAGTCTGTGGAGGAGGGACTGGGCTTGCAAGAGTTGGGCTCAGTTCCTTTGCAGCCAGACCAGGGCACTCAGGGAGGGGCGGTGGTGGGGTGGGCAGCCAGGTACCCCCGAGGCCCAGCCAGGTAGATCTGCAGGAGGCGTGGGGGGTGCACTGGGCAGGGTGCACAATGGGGCCTCCGTGTGAGGCCCTGTGGAAGCCGGTGCCGGGGGAGGTTCCAGGAGAAGAAAGGAAGTCGTGCAGGAAGGGGCAGGCAAGGGTGGGGGACAGGCGCCACTGAGCAAGCTGGGAAGAAAGGGCTGAGGAGCCCCGGGGAGAAGATGCTGCCCTCAGCTCAGTCCAGTGTGTGGAGCAGGTTTCGTTTTCCCAAAAGCTGAAGCTGGCCCTGGCACGGAGGCGAACAGAATCCCAGAAAGAACAAGAGCGGCATCTGAGCCAAGAGTCTGTCTCCGTTGCCCGCTCAGGACGGTGCCTGGCACAAGGCAGGCCATCAGAAGATGTGTGCTGAAGGAGTGGAGAGGAATGTGTAGGGCGGTGGGAGGAGGGCAGCAGTGTCCACATGCGAGGGAACGAGATGCGGGACCCTCAGGAGACAGGTTCCCTGAGGGAGGGAGGTGGGCCTCCGGCCTCCAGGCCCCTTCTCCTCACCCTGCTCCCATCCCCCGCCCTGCACCCACCATTAGAGTGGAGCCGTGACACTTCCCCTGCCTGGTGTGTCCCTGAAGCAAGACACAGCCCTCCTGGAGTTCTCGAAGAATATTTTCACTGTCGGTTGAGATGGGAAGCGTGGCTGTCTGTTTCTCCCATGTTTCAGCAGATCCCACACACGTGTTTCGGGCTGACATATTCAAGAGTCTGTGGTGGGATTCCTCCCCAGTGAGCAGTGAGGCCTGGCACTTGCAATGATGACTAAGACCGCCTGTCGCCACCATCCTCTTCTTAAAAACAATTATAGGGGAAGCTGGGATGGCTCAGCCGGTTAAGCGCTCACTTTGCAGCCCCGGGGACCTAGGATCGAATCCCGGCCCCAGCTCGTGTGGACCCCTGTGCTGAACTGGGGTGTGCTTCCCACGCAGGAGACCCCCAGTTCGGTTCTTGCCCCCTGGTTTGGATCCTGGCTCGAGGGGGCATGCCTCCCACTTGGGAGGCCCCCAGCCCAGTCCCTGCCCTGTGCGGGCCCCTGCCCACCTCTATGGAACAAAACCATGCCGAAAACTGATGACGTACAACCGTGGAGACTGCTCTGGGCCCTTCCCCTTCTCTCTGTCTGTCTGTGTGTCTCTCTCTGTTCCTGTCAAAAACAATAAAATAAATCTTTAAAAAAACACACACAAAAAAAAGCTATTACAAACGGATTCCGTATTTTATTTTTTGTAGAACTGTGAAAAATAGAAAAGCAATTACTGCTGCCCACATTTTGCTTCCGATTTTCCCCACACACCTTTACAGAGTAAGATAAAAAGTGGCATTTGTTTATATTTAGTTACTGATGGATTTGGGTGTAACTTCCTCATCCCATGTGTGTTTTCTGTTTCCAGCCCCTTGTGGTTGTTCTTTTCCTCCCTTTCCCATCTTGCATCATCTGACTGAAGTGTTCTCTGTTTGTCTGGGCTGCTACGTGGTTTCCATAACCCCTGTCTAATCTAATGGCTTCCTAGCTGCCTCTAGTTGCCCTCTTTTTTCCTCAGTCCTCAGTTCAGAACCGGAACCAAAAATAGCATTTGGAGGTTCCTGGCTGGTGTTGACAGTGGGGACACCACAGATTGAGTCACCTGGCCAGCTGGCAGCTTGGTTCACTTCCAGGTCAGGGAGCTTCGGTGTGCCCTCCAGTCTCTGTTAAAAGCCACCATCCTGGGGGCGGATCAACACAGTTTTGTTTTTTTCTGCTTTATTTGTTGGGAGCTAGGGAAGCTGGAGGTTGGAGGTGGAGGGCTTGGCCTCAGTTCTTTCTGTTGATTTTTAGACTTACATCTCCCATTGATATGTTTTCTAATCTGAGCGGGTGCATCGAAGTTGATCAGAAGTCCTAGCTTCCCGGTCGCCTCCTCCACCACCACACTCCAGTTCAGGGCACCATCACAACACGTTTCGGTTGTGTGAAGCCATCCAGTGTGCAGTACTGTTGTGGGAGCCCTAGGACACCAGTGGATGTTATATCCAAAATGGCATAAAAGAAATCTTTTCGAGCTGATGTGCTCAAGAAGGACTCCTGGCGGACAGGAGGGAGAAAGGCTTGAAGTTATGGTCTGTCAGGCCACATTCCATCTGAAAGTCCAACCCTCTCAAGCAGGTGCCGGGAAAACAAGCTGAATTTGATCCACTTTAAATGCTTCGAAACCTAGGGTCAACGTCGCCACTGACATGACTTCCCAGGCATACAATGTGGGAGAACAGCCTATTTCACACACCCTTCAGGATTCCAAGCACGGGTGTGCAGTGAAGTCGTATTTGCTTTTCCAACCTTTACATCCCACTATAAAGGGGGGAAGGCTGCTTCGTGGAGGCCTCAGGGAGCCCCAGCTAATTAAAATCTCAACTTAGGGGAAGCCGGGATGGCTCAGTGGGTTAGGCGCTCACTTTGCAGCCCCGGGGACCGAGGATCGAATCCCGGCCCCGGCCCGTGCGGACCCATATGCTGAACTGGGGTTTGTCCCCAGTTCAGTTGTCACCGGGGTGCAGCCCTGCACCCACCTGTGGAATGAAACTATGTGGAAAAACCAATGATGTGCAACTATGGAGACTGTTCTGGGCCCTCCCCCTTCTCTGTCTCTGTCAAAAACAATAAAATATAAATCTTTAAAGAAAAATCTTAACTTAGTCTAGCCACCGCAGACATGACAGTGTCAGGAAGTGCGATTTGGATTTCCTTGCGTTCCAATGTCTTCCAAGGGCCGCTTCTAGGTTATTGGGATTGCAAGCATCTTCTCCCGTTGTGAACCGATCCCGGACACTTCAGCAGGCGTTTGGGGGGCTGGGGAGGGCGCTTGCTCCCCTGCCCCCAACCCAACCTTCCGTGTGGGGCTTCAAGGCAAACCCAGAGGCTCTGTGCGCGGCTTCCACGCTCCATCGCAGGCGCCTACCGGTTCCATCCTGAACCCGGAGCAAATCATTTCAAAGCCTGACAAGCACGCGCGGCCCCGCCCTGCATGGAGAGCAGGGTGTGTACACACATGCCGGGCCGCGAGGGCGCTCGGCCGTCCAGGAAACGGCTTCGCCCCCCGCGCGGGGCCCGGCGCGGATCCCACCCATCCGTTCCGCACGCTTCTCGGTTCACTCGGGCCGCCCCGCCCCCTGGGCGGTCCCAAGCGGAGGCCACGCCCCCAGCAGCGCCCACCTATCCCGACTGTGGAAGCTCCGCCCCACGGCGCGGCGCCAGCAAGGAGGCGGGACGAAAAGAGAGGGGGTGGGGCCCGGTACGACGTGGGGTGGGGCCTTTGGGGAGGGAGGCTGCGTCGGACAGGCCTTGGGGGCGGGGCCTCAAGGCGAGGAGCGGGGCCGCCTCCTGGAGGAGCTGCGGCAGACAGGCCTTGGGGGCGGGGCCTCAGGACGCGGGGCAGGGTCTCGGCGGCCCAAGGCTGCGGCGGACGGGTCTTGAGGGCGGGGCCAGGAGCCTGGGCGGGCCGGCCTTTGGGGGGCGGGGCCACCTCGGGGCGGAGCCTGGGCGGGCCGGCCTTTGGGGGCGGGGCCGCAGAACGCGGGGCGGGATCTCGGCGGCCCAAGACTGCAGCGGACCGGTCTTGAGGGCGGGGCCTCAGGACAAAGCCGCCTCCTGGAGGAGCTGCTGGTAGACAGGCCTTGCGGGCTGGGCCGCAGAACGCGGGGCGGGGTCTCGGCAGCCCAAGGCTGCGGCGGACGGGTCTTGGGGGCGGGGCCTCCTCGGGGCGGAGCCTGGGCGGGCCGGCCTTTTGGGGGCGGGGCCTCAGTACGCGGGGCGGGATCTCGGAGGCCCAAGACTGTGGCGGACGGGCCTTGAGGGCGGGGCCTCAGGGCGAGACCGCCTCCTGGAGGAGCTGCTGGTAGACAGGCCTTGGGGGCGGGGCCGCAGAACGCGGGGCGGGGTCTCGGCGGCCCAAGGCTGCGGCGGACGGGTCTTGGGGGCGGGGCCTCCTCGGGGCGGAGCCTGGGCGGGCCGGTCTGTGGGGGCGGGGCCTCCTCGGGGCGGGGCCGCCCTCGGGGGCGGGGCTTCGGGCGAGCGGCCGGGGAGCGCCGGCGTCGCAGCCCCGGGCCCCGCGCTGCTCACGGTCGGGAGCCGCCGCCGCCCGCGGAACATGGCGCCGGGGCGGCTCTGGCGCTGCTGCCAGCGCGGCGTGGGCTGGGTGCCGGTGCTGTTCATCGCCTTCGTGGTGGCCTGGTCCTACTACGCGTACGTGGTGGAGCTGTGCGTGTGTGAGTACCGGACGGGCCCGGGCGGCGGCCGCGGCCGGTGCGCGGCCCTCAGGCGGCGCGGGGCGGTGCCTCCCCCGGCAGGCGCAGGGGAGCCTCTCGGAAGTGCCGGGGCCGGCGGGACGGAGGGCGCGGGGCCCGGGGCGCTCCCTGCCGGCGAGGGCGGCCGCCCCCCGGCGCGCAGCTGCGCGGCCCGCGGGGAAGTTCGCGCGGTCGCACGAACTCGCCCGAAACGCGGGCTCCAGACAAAGGAGGGGCGGCTGCGCGCTCCTGCCCGGCGCCGGGGGTTGTGGGGGCGCCGGGGGCCCTCGCCCGCCGGCGCTGCGTGAAGCCCCGTGTCCGTTCCGGCCGCCGGTGGCTCCGGTGCCCGAGTCCCCGGGACGCCGGAGGCGCGTCCCCGCCCAGCCCACCGGGAGGGCGGACGGAGGGGACCTGGGCGGCCGGCCGAGCAGGGAGGCCCCGAGCTTCGGGTCCGTGCGCCCCGGCCGCACCCCGCAGCCCCCCGGGGCCTCCTCCGGGGGGTCCGCGCGTGAGTGTCCGCCGCGTGGGAGAACTTGGGGCCACACGCCAAGGGGTGTTTGCCAAAGCCGCCCCCTGGTGTCCCCGGCTTCGTGTCCAGACTGAGTCCGCCGCGATCTGAAGGACCATTTCTTTATATACTTAAGAAAAAACGAGGGGAAGCCGGGATGGCTCAGTGGGTTAGGCGCTCACTTTGCAGCGCCAGGGACCGAGGATCGAGCCCCGGCCCCCGCCCGTGCGGAACCATATGCTGAACTGGGAGCTCCCCTAGTTCAGTTCTCTCTCTGTCTCTGTATCTCTCTCTCTCTCTCTCTCT
>PVKE010015180.1:0-33840 GCA_004027555.1 Craseonycteris thonglongyai
AAGAAAGACTGGAGACCCGGTCCATCTCAGCCTAGGATGCCACTTCTGCCCCAGGGACGGAAGGTTGTTTTGGAAGGGGTCTTGGACACCATGAAGAGCTAGTTCTGAACTCAGTCTAAAAGTGAGCTTTGCTCTCTTAAAGGGCCGGAGCAGTGCCGGTGCCGGCGACGGAGGCGAGGACGACGACGCACGGGGGACGCCAAGTTCGGACCGCGGCGGGACGGTGCGCCCAGGTCAGGGAGCTCCCTTCCCCGCCCCGGAAGCGGGTCCTGCTCGCAGGCCCACGCGGCCTCACGGCTCTGCGAGGTTCCTCCTGGGCCCGCCAGAGGGCGCCCCAGGGCCGCGGAGGGGGCGTGGCCGGGGACCCCGGAAGGGGCCGCGCGGGGTCGGTTTCTGCCTGCGGGGTGGTTGGCTGAGGTCCAAGGCTCAGGCCGAAAGCTACGGGGTCCGGATTCGGGGCGTCGGGCGCTCGGGGAAGCCGGGTTCCGGGGGTTGCACGCTCAGCAATTTGGAGCGGAGAGTTCGCAGACGCCGGGAGGCTCAGATGCCGTCACCCCAAACCCTCCCTTCTTTCCCCCTTCCTCCCTGCGGCGTCCGGCCAGGCGGGGGCTGCTCCCGGGTCGCGTCTGGGGCAGGTCTCCGGGTCCTGGCCCTGCGGTGCCTCTGGCTGAGGAGACGCTTGAGAACCCTCGTACAAGGGTGGGGAGTGGGAGCCCACTCTTTGGAGGGCACACTCGCCCCATCCTGCTCCGGGCCCCGCCCCGGCCCAGCCGCACCGCCCACTCCCCTCGGTGGGGCTGGGATCCCCGGGGCCGCCGCCGCTGCCCAAGCGCCCGCCATGCGCGCTGTCCCCGCCGCCCGGCTGCTCCAACTGCTGCTCCTGCTGGGGCGGCGGCTCCAGGTTACAGGCGTTGCGGAGCCGCCGCCGCCCGCCGTGGTCCTGGCCATCCTGGCCCGCAATGCCGAGCATTCGCTACCCCACTACCTGGGCGCTCTGGAGCGGCTGGACTACCCCCGGGCCCAGCTGGCCCTCTGGTGAGAGAGACCCGGCCATTGGCATTCACTGGGCATCTGCCCCCCGGCCCAGGGACATCCCCTACCCCAGTTGGCACCATCTGTGCCCTACCCAGGCACCACCCAGACAGCCTCCTCCCCTCCCAGGCAGGCCTTCCACAGCCCCAAGCCCGCCCCCACCCCCCATACACACACGCTCCCACGGGCAGGACCCCAGACTCCCTGACCCTGCAGCCTGGCCGCCGAGGCCTTACACTGACCCCAGGACACCCACTCGGCCCCCCTACTCCTCCTCTTGGGGCCTCCTCTGGGTGCAAGTGTGGCCCAGCCCATCTGGCCCTCGGTGGAGAGCCCAAACTCAGCCCCATGGGACCTGTGGTTGGCTTGACTTGGAGTGGAGTAGGCTGAAACTACGCAAGTGCCCTGGGGCCTGAGGTGGCAGGGATCAGCAAGATGGGGAGTTCCTGGGGATCAGTGGGGATGCTGTCAGCTTTGGAGAAGATTGTTCTATGGGAGAGTCAGCCCTGCTCCCCCTCCTGCTGGGCGGGGTCCAGCCTCTGTAGAGGGGTGATCCTGCCAGCTGATGGCCGCACCCCCTCTCTGGTGTCCCTCCCCCAGACATCCCCACAAGGCACTGGACTCAGAGGCCACTGGCTGTGGAAGCCACAACAGGGAGGAGTCCCAAGTTGAGGTTGGGGATAAACTGAGAGAAATGACAAACCATCCCTCACAACACACCAAACTTAGGCTGGGGGCGGAGCCGTGGCCTGGGGAGGCGGCCCACAATTACCACAGTTTGGGAGTTCATTAGTTTCCACCCCTGCAGGACTTGACACGTAGTTAGTCTTCTCTTCTGGGCAATTGGCTTAAAGGGGCAGTGCCACCTAAAACCTAGGCTCTCAGCCAAGCCACACCCCCTACCCCATCCCCACTCAGTCATGGGAACCCCTTCTGCAGGAGAGGAGAGACGACGCTCTGTGGCATCCGAGCTCAGTCCCATCAGCACTTCTCAGGGACAGAGTGTGGTTTGGTCTTTATTACAACTTTGGGGCAGAGAGTAGGAGCAGCTCTCTGTCCAATCCTGACTCAGAAAGGGGAAGGGGCTGACCTGTAGTCATACAGCGAGGAAGAATGGTAACCAGGGAATGTGACAGGTGTGTTCTTCAAAGTTGAGGTACTTTTCATCTTTCAAAATACACTCGTGTTCTGTTATCTCAACCTCTCTGGGCTGGTTCCAGCCTCAGCGGGGCATCTTATAGTTACAAAGGGAGAAAGTAAAGCCCAGAGAGGGATGGGACTTTCCTGAGATCACACAGTGGGCCACAGACCTGTGATGAGAGCCCCTCCTCCACAGCACACCTACTGCCACTGCTCCCAGGGGAGGTCAGCCTCACAGGTGTTCATGCTCTGGGAGCCAAGGCTGCCTCTGGGTTTTGTCCTTCTGCCGCTGTGCCCCTCATCCTTCTTCCTCCTGTGTCCCCAGGTGTGCCACAGACCACAACGTGGACAACACCACGGAGATGCTGCAGGAGTGGCTGGCCGCTGTGGGCAATGACTATGCAGCCGTGGTCTGGAGGCCCGAGGGGGAGCCCAGGTGGTGATCTGAGGGGAAAGGTTCTAGAATGATGGGCAACAGCTGCAACCCAGAGAGGAAAAGGGACAGCCTGAGCCACAGCCTGCAGGCCAGGCCTCTGTCCACTGCCCTTCAGGGAGGGAGAGGCATCTACCCCATGGCACCATCTCATCCTCCTACCCCCTCAGGTACTACCCAGATGAAGAGGGCCCCAAGCACTGGACCAAAGAAAGGCACCAGTTTCTGATGGAGTTGAAGCAGGAAGCTCTGACCTTTGCTAGGGGCTGGGGGGCTGACTATATCCTGGTAAGAAAGCCTGGCCTAGCATTGGGCTTCCCATAGGTGGTAATATCTGTCCCTGTTAGACATTTTGGTGTGACTCAACTTCCTGTAGTCTGGATCCTTCAGCTAGCCACCTGTGTCAGACAGCATACCAGATATTGAGCTTGGATCCTTATGCTTGAACTCAGACTAGGTACTAAGCCTGAATCGCCAACATGAATCCCAGTGTGTATACTGAGCCTGGATCCCCAAGACATTTCCAGGGTATACACTGAGCCTAGTTCCTTGGACTAGAGCTCAGAACGGGTCTTTGGATCTATTCCCTAAGTCAGATCTCAGATAAAGTTCTTAGATCAGCGACTCAGGTCTGAATCTTTGGACCTAATCCCTGAGCCAGTGCCCCAGACTAGAACCTTGGTCTGGAAGCAGATCTGGCTTGTAGGCTAGACCTCTCTAATGGAACCCCATCGGATCCTGGGAGCCACTCTGGGTCTCTGGCAATCTGGAGGGATCTCACTCAGTGAATCCCTTGTGGGGCTGCAGCCCAGGCAAGGCCAAGGCCTATGACGTCTACTCCCCAAAGTTTTCAGATACAGACAACATTCTGACCAACAACCAGACGCTGCGGCTTCTGATAGAACAGGGGCTGCCCGTGGTGGCCCCAATGCTGGACTCTCAGACCTACTACTCCAATTTCTGGTGTGGGATCACCCCTCAGGTGAGGCTGGGGCTGGGGGGCCTCAGGAGTCTTGAGGTCCTGGGAGAAGGGAATGGACAGCAGAGAGCCTGAAGGCCTCTGTGGGCCATGGCAGGGAGCAATGCTCACAGCCCAGAGCACCCCGTTCCCCAGGGCTACTACCGCCGCACAGCTGAGTACTTCCCCACCAAGAACCGCCAGCGCCGGGGCTGCTTCCGAGTCCCCATGGTCCACTCTACCTTCCTGGTGTCCCTGCGGGCAGAAGGGGCAGCCCAGCTCGCCTTCTACCCACCTCACCCCAACTACACCTGGCCCTTCGATGACATCATTGTCTTCGCCTACGCTTGTCAGGCTGCTGGTGAGGACAGTTCTCCTTGAGCATTCCTTGGAAGCCTCTAGACCTTTGCAAATGCTGTTCCCTCTGCTTTGCATGCCCTTCCCCACTCCACAGTTCATCTTAACTCCTGTTTGTCCTTTGGATCACAGCTTATCTTGAGCCCACTGCTCTGGTAGGTTATAGCTTTTATCTGGCTGTCAGCATCATGGCACTTTCATGGACTCCTTCATTAGACAAATATTTATGGAGCACCTACTGTGTACCAGGTACTGGAGAGACAGTGATGAGTAGAATCAGGCCGTCCCTGTCCTCCTGGAGCCTCCCTCCCCGTCAATCAAAGGAACACACAAATCAATGTTCAATCACAACTGTGACAGGAAGGAGAGTTTCTTGATTGTAGGTGCTCTGGGAGCTTAGAATAGAGTTGACCTGGTTGGGGAAGGCTTCCTGGAGGAAGTGGACTTTGGGGCTGAGATCTAAAGTATGGACAGGATTAACAAGGTGAACAAAGCAGAAAAGAGCACGTTGGGCAATAGGACCAGCAAGTGCAGAGGCTCATGGTGGCAGGGGACATGAGAAGACAGTGGCTGAGCACAGTACAGGTGGGGGGCATGGTGCAGCCGAGGCAGGGCCAGCCCAGGTGGACTTGACCCACAAGCATCTGGGCTGTTTAGCCTGAATACACTGGACAGCCATCAGAGGATCACGTGGTGGGATTTGAACACTGGGAGGATCACTCTGATGTTGGGAGTTATTTTAAGGTGGAAGTTACTGGGAAGTGTTGGGTTTGAATGGGGTGCACCCAGTTCTGAGGAAGTGTCGAAGACAAGAGCGAGATGGAGGTATGTGTTGGAGTAACGTTCTTGAGAAGGCTTCAGAGAATAAAATTCAGGGTGGCCGGGGTAGGAAGACTGACTGATGGGTGGAGGAGACCCCTGCTGGTGGTCAGGGTGACAGTTTCATCCAGATGTTCTTCCCCTGACTGAGCAAGCAGCGGGTGAGAAGTGGTTAGGGAGGAGAATGCAGTCATCAGGTTTTCAGTACACTAGATGTTAGAGACGTCTGCTGTGAGACATGTGAGAAAAAGAAAATCAAGTGTAAAAAGGGAGAGCCGGTAAGACAAATACATGGGGGAAAAATGAAAAGCAAAAGTCCTTTGTCATTGCTTACCACTACTTTGAGTATCGGCCATGGTTGATTGGTTAGCGGTTTGAAGGAATTTAGTGAAAGGTGATTTTGTCTCCACCATTCATGTTTCTAACACCCGGCTATTGAGCCTGTGCCATGCTGGGCATGGGACTAACTTTCAGAGAGATTTCATGCACCTGCCCCTGTGGAGTTCACCGTCTATAGAGAGTAAATCGTTATAATAAAGGTGACAAATCTTGAGGAAGTAAAAGGCCACTGGTTGCCAGCAGGACAGCATGAAATGGGCAGGATAGGGGGATATGGGGTTAAGTGTAGGGATCTGGGCAAAAAGTGATGGTGCTGGATCAGGTGGGTCTGGGCAGAGGTGGGAGAGATTTAGTGGGTAGAGTGATGGCCTGGCCCAGTGGCCTCCCGTGGCTGTAGTCACCGGGGAGTTGGCCTGCTCCTGATCTCCAAGGGCAGGGACTGTTTTGCTTTCCACCCCGGCACTGAGCAGAAGGCTCCCTTAGCTACTGTCTGAGCCAAGCCCTTTCTCTCTTCAATCTGGGACAGGTGGGGACACCGAGTCTGAGAGAGGACTCACGCACTGGGCCCCTGGTAGGACTGGGCCCAGGACCTCAGCTGGGTTCTGAGAGCCCTGCTCCCTACTCCAGCACTCACCTGGCCTCTCTCTGCAGGGGTCTCGGTCCATGTATGCAACGAGCATCGTTACGGGTACATGAACGTGCCTGCAAAATCCCACCAGGACCTGGAGGATGAAAGGGTCAACTTTGTCCACCTGATCTTGGAAGCGCTAGGTGAGGGCTGGGAGCCAGGGCACCTGCCTGCTGCTGCCACTCCCTGCCCCCCCAGCACCCCTTCTCTTAGGCCCCAGACCTGACGAGCCATCAGGCTCAGGGTCCCATGTCTCACCCCCAGCTCATTCCCTGACTCTGCTGCTCCCCAGTCTCTCCATTTCTACAATGGAGGCGGGTTGGGTTCTATGACCTCAGGGCCCTCCCTGCTGGGCATTCTGCTGAGGGGTCAGGAATAAGGAGAGCTAGGGCTCCAGGGTCACCACTGACAAGAGCCATAGTGACTCATGATTGGGGGTGCTTTCCTCTGCAGTGGATGGGCCCCCCATGTGGGCCTCAGCTCATGTGTCCCGGCCCCCAAAGAGTCCCACCAAGATGGGGTTTGATGAGGTAAGTTCCCGTAGCCTGCAGGACTGGGGTCAGAAGGTGGGTGGGCCCCAGGTGGGTGCACCCACTTCCCGCACCCACCTCCCCGCCTCCTCCAGGTCTTTGTCATCAGCCTGGCCCGCCGGCCAGACCGCCGTGAGCGTATGCTGAGCTCTCTCTGGGAGATGGAGATCTCTGGGCTGGTAGTGGATGCTGTGGATGGCCGGTGAGGCTCCCTGGGGATGGGGCCCGGGGCAGCCGAGGGCCAGTAGGGTCCTTTGATGCTCCTTAGATGTGGGGCAAGCAGATGAATGAATTGAATGAGTGTCCTGTTCCGGGAGGTGTTCAAACAAGGCCTGAGTAATTCTGCCTCAGGGAGTCGCACAGCAGACAGTCCCAGGATGGGAGGGAGGAGAGTACAGTGGTAAAGGCCCAGAGCTGGGGCTCCCGGGCCTGGGTTCCAGCTCTGCTACTGAGCAGCTGGTCAGCCCCATCTCTTCAGCCCTAGGTGTAAGTGGCCAATCAGGGTGCCTTCCTCTTAGGGGTTTATAAGGGTTTGGGGAAGATTTAGCCAGGACCTGACATAGTACGTATCACACAGGTTAGGTGTCTCCATGATTATTATTGGGGTTATTCTTCCCCATCCTGGGGTGGGAGCAGGCCAGTCATGTTTCCCAGGGGAGCCCATGAGCCCGCTACTGTTTGCTGCATATGCCCCCAGCCCTTCTGACTGTAGGCTGTCCATCCTTTGCTTGGGCCTCTGCCATGTTCCCCACGTTCATCTGGAGTGCACCTGCCTTGGGCCACCTCCTGCATTCCCATGCTACCACCCTGTCCCCTGAGGATCACCCCTGCCCAAGGTGGCTGCAGTCCCTGCCCCCCAATTCAGTCACGGATGGCCTCAGGCCACATGAAGCAGTAATAAGGCCGAAACCTCCTTCAAACCAGACTGCAGCGTGACCGGCCAGGTACCCCTCACCCCTTGACACCCATCTCCCTCAGGACACTCAACAGCAGTATCATGCGGAGCCTCGGTGTGGACCTGCTTCCTGGCTACCAGGACCCCTACTCGGGCCGCACACTGACCAAGGGCGAGGTGGGCTGCTTCCTGAGCCACTACTCCGTGTGGGAGGAGGTGAGGACCTGCCCCCTCAGCCCATGCCCTCAAGCAGGGGTCACCCTATTCACGGCGCTGTGCCCAGCCCTCAGTGCTTAGCAAAGCCCTGGCCAGCAGCTTTACAATTTTGTAAAAAGATTTAATTTTATTGTTTTTGACAGAGAGAGAGATAGACAGAGAGACAGAGAGAAGGGGGAGGGCCCAGAGCAGTCTCCACAGTTGACATTAGTTTTCCATAGTTTCACTCCACAGGTGGGCGAAGGACTGCACAGGGCAGGAACTGGGCCGGGAGCCTCCCGCATGGGCCCCGGCAAGAATTGAACTGGGGACACACCCCAGTGCAGCATATGGGTCCGCACGGGCTGGGGCCGGGATTTGATCCTTGGTCCCCGGGGCTGCAAAGCGAGCGCTTAACCCACTGAGCCATCCCAGCTTCCCCATGGCCAGCAGCTTTAAACCCCTTACTTGTTATCTCTGCACCTTTGTTGTACAGTCTGTATTGAGCACCTGCTGTGCACTAGGAGGTATTCTGCCTGAGAATAGAGGTGAACAAGAAAAATGCAGCCCTGGCCCTCTTGGGGCTCAGGGACCAGAGAGGAGCATAGAAATCAACAAAGAACCACAACCGTCAGGGAGGGGAGCCATGTAGGCTTTCCTTTAGGAAGGCTCAGGAGGCCAGAGTGAGAACCTGGGCCCTGGAGTCCAGCAGATGCAGGCTCAGGTCTCGGTTCTTCCACTCTCTGGCTGTGTGTCCTTGGACAAGTGATTTTGCCTCTCTGTGTCTGTCTCCTTACTGCTGTCTAGGGCCATCATGTGTGCTGCCTCCTGAGAGTCCCGGGAGAGAGGCAGTGGGGCTGTGGCCCCTGGGCTATAGTAGCGCTCAGTGAATGCAGCATGGGTCCCGATCGTCACCATGAGCCTCTTGGAGGGCTGGGTGGGGGCCTGGAGGGCCTTGAATTTCTTACTCGAGACACTGGGGTTTCAGTCCCCAGGCTGTGGGAGCCCTCGCAGGCTGTGGAGCTAAGCAATGTGGTCAGGGCTGAGCATCTAGCATGTAAGTGGGGCCACAGAGAGTGTCAGTGTTGGCCAGGTGAAAGGGGAAAGCTCGAATCTAAAGAGCCACCCACCCACCCCAACATGTACCATAGGTCGTTGCCAGAGGCCTGGCCCGGGTCGTGGTGTTCGAGGACGATGTGCGCTTTGAGAGCAACTTCCGGGGGCGACTGGAGCAGCTGATGGAGGAGGTGGAGGCAGAGAGACTTCCATGGGACCTGATGTACGCAGCTTGTGCCCTGGGGCCAGGGAGAGGGGTCTCTGGGGGTCTGCCTCCTGCCTGGAGCCTTCCTTCCCCCAGCCTGGCCCTGGAGGATTGAATTTGGGGGTGGGTCCTGTGACATAGCAGGACCTATGGTGACTGATGTGATCTGCAGCTACCTGGGCCGGAAGCAGGTGAACCCTGAGGAGGAGGTGGCTGTGGAGGGGCTTCCGCGCCTGGTGGTGGCTGGGTACTCCTACTGGACCCTGGCTTACGTGCTGAGCCTGGCGGGCGCCCACAAGCTGCTGGCCTCCCAGCCCCTGCACCGCATGCTGCCCGTGGACGAGTTCCTGCCCATCATGTTTGACCAGCACCCCAAGTGAGTCTCAGCAGGGCGCAGGGCAGGCTCATCCCGTCCCCACCTCAGCTGTACGTAGGAAGCCCCCTGGATGGGCAGGGGGGAGACTGAGGCTGGCAAGGCTGAGTCACTTCTTCCAGGTCACCAAGGAGTAACCGAGGAACCCAGCCTCATCCTGGAGTCAGACCAGCAACCTAGGTGTGAATTCTCTGCCGCCCGTGGGGTTTTTAGTCAAGTGACATCCCTGTTCTGAGCCTCGATTTCCCCATCTGGAAAATGGGGATAAGAGAAGCCCCACCTCTCATGTTTGTTGTGAGGTCTAGCCGGGAGGGCAGTGAGGTGCCGGGCTCTAGGCCGGCTTGAGGTCTGGGTGGACAGGCTCCCCTCAGCCCCCCTGAGCTGTCCTCCTGCCTCACAGCGAGCAGTACAAAGCCCACTTCTGGCCACGGGACCTTCAGGCCTTCTCCGCTCGGCCCCTGCTTGCGGCCCCCACTCACTATGCGGGGGACGCAGAATGGCTCAGTGACACAGAGACGTCCTCGCCCTGGGACGACGACAGTGGCCGCCTCATCAGCTGGAGTGGCTCTCACAAGACCCTGCGTGGCCCCTGCCCAGATCTGGCTGGCAGTAGTGGGCACAGCCTCCATCCCCACCCCAGGGACGAGCTGTAGGTGAGGGTGGCTCTCGGAAGAGCCCTCCAGCCCTGTGGGCCTTGGATTTCTCTCCCCTTCTATGGCCAACTCTGCATCTGGGTCTGTTTTCCCCTTAGCCTGGCTTCTCTCTCTCCCTCCCTCTCTCTCATTGTCTCTGTCTCTATCTTTGGCTGTCTTTTTCTACCTCTAGCTCTCTCTCTCTGTCTCTGGCTTTGTTTCTTTGTATCTGTTGGTGTCTCTCTGTCTCTGGTTCTGTCTGTTTCTGCCTGTGTCTGTCTCTCTGTGTGTCTGACTATCTGTTTCTGCCTCTGCCTCTCACTGTCTGATTTTTCCATTTCTTTCTATTTTTCTCCTCTTGCCTTCCCTGTCCTGCCAGGTCCAGGTGGTGACCTTGGAAGAGTGCCCTGGAGCAGGCTGTAGCTGTTTAGGGAGGAGAGGTGGAGATTGCTGGCAGGAGCCGCCATCAGGAACCACAGACCCAGGAGAGCCCTGGCTGCCATCTCAGGCAGGTCACTCTGCCCTCTGGCCCCATCTTACATCAGGAGAAACCACTCAGAGATAGGCCCCCTTCCCTGAGGTCACACAGCGAAAAAGCAGGGCTCGCTGGCCCTCCTCCCTGCTGGCCAGACTCACGACCTAGGGTGGAGTGATGGAGGGACGCGCCCCAGCCTTCAGTTTCAACCTGGGCAGCCACAGGAGCCCTGCCCTCCCTGAGGACCCAGCTGCTGCAGTCCCTCTGCCCCCTTCTACCTCCACCGTAGTACCCCCACCCCCAACTTGATAGCTGGGTCTCACCTGCCAGGGCTCACCCACTCTCTTCTCTGGCCAAGGGACTTGCAGGGAGGTGGGAGGAGGACCCAGCACACAGTAGGCCCACAATAAAATCTGGCTAGTGTTTGCACTTTATATCTTTTAATTCATGGCTGAGCCTCTTTGCTTGTCACTAGATCTGGAATCTATGTATGAGATGGAACCCCTCCAGTGGAACCTCTCCGCTGGAAGTGGGTGGGAGGAAATCCAGGGCTCCCCACGGGCCTGAGTCTGTGGCCGCCAGAGGGCGCTACGTGTCAGAGCCTGGACCTTGTGGGCCAAGGCGCCCTCTGCTGGTATGGGGCCTGTGATTGGAGAAAGGAGCCTGAGACATGAATCTGACCCCTTACTCTGGGTTAACCAGCAAAAGCTTCAGGGTTTTCTGCTCTTTTGCTTGTGAACTGCCAGGTTTCCTTCTTCAGAAGATCCCCTCTCCCATGACAGCCCCCTGGCTTGGTCGTGTAAGCACCTGGGTCCTGGCAGAATCCCAGGATTTGGTCCTCGTTCCCTGGGGCCACAAAGCAAGCGCTCAACCCACTGAGCCAACCCAGCTTTCCCATAACACAGTTCCTGGCTATGCTGAGGTTGGTGTCAGGACCAGGCTCTTAGAACTGCCAGTTTGGGTAGCTGCAGAACCAGCACTGTCAGCTGCTCTCAGTGTCCATCTATCCTCAAGGGCCCAGGGCCCGAGAATGACCAAAGGGCCCAGGCGGAGCAAAACCTTGATAGGGCCTGGGAGAATTTTCTCTCCCACCTCTTCTCCACAGGGCTGTGACAGTTGCATCAGGCCCCTGGGGTAGGTTCTCCTGGATGGAAATAACTGATAATCAGTCCCTTGGGCAAATGGAGAGGCTGGAACCCAAGGGAGGACTCAGGCTGCGAGCTGTGTGAAGGGCTGGGGCCCAGACCTACAGCTGCTCCTTCATTTGTTTACTTCTAACTAGCATGAGAAGCCAGTGTTCACTGTTGAAATTTAGAAAAAAACAGAACGAGGAAAGTGAAAAAAAATTACATTAAAACAAAAAATAAATGAACAAAAAATTTAAAAAAAAATTTCACTGAAGAAAATAATGGCTGACAGGGAATTTCTCTAAGATCTAAATTTTTTTTTTTTTTAAGATTTATTTTATTGTTTGAGGGAAGGTGTGAGAGAGAGAAGGGGGAGGGCCTGAGCAGTTTCCATAGTTGTACATCATTTAGTTGTGACATAGTTTCATTCCACACAAGTTTCATTCCACACAGGTGGATGTGGGGCCGCACAGGGCAGGAACGGAGCTGGGGGCCTCCCACAAGGGAGGGGAGAACCTTTACTGTCATCCTGTTGGTTACCAGTTGTGCTGTAGTTCAACGTAATTGGTCTGCATGGGCCAGAGCCAGGAGTCTATCCCAGGACCTCACGGTTGCAAGGCAAGCACTCAATCTGTTAAAAGGTTACACTAATTTTTAAACCTACCAGCAATGTAGGAGACTGCTTGTTTCCCAAAGCCCTCATCAGTGATGGAATTGCCCTTTTTAAAAAAGTGGCCATTGCTGGTCAGGCTCCAAGTGGTTTGCATTTAGAAAACATGACCCAACAATCCAAAGTAAACTCATAACTCAAGTTCTTGTATTTTTCACACACCACAAAAGGGACAGATACCCAGACCACAGCTATACTTTTAACCATCTTTTCTTCCCCAACCCACATCCTTTACACACTACAGGTGTCCTGTGTCCGGTCTTTGTTACCTCACCTTCCTGTTTCCATCTTTTGAGGATCTCCTCGTCCTTCCTACCCAGCTCGCACGCGCGCGCGCGTGTGTGTGGTGTGTGTGTGTGTCCTCTCAATCCTACCATTCTCAGGTTCTTCACAAAAGCCTCAAAGAACTACACTGGCAGGGAAGGATGCTTCTCAGATGGTGGGGCAGGGGCCAAACTATACAGACAAAATCCTTCAGCTGGTGGAGAGAGGAAAGCTTTCGTTTTGTCTGGTCCTATTAGAATGGTCAGCCATACGCTCCTTGAAGCCTGGTGGGATGGGCTGGTCTAGGGTCCTCCCACTGGGCTGAGCACATACTTGGGAGGTTAATTTTGCTTCAGTGAAGGTGGAAGCACTGACAAACCTGTCTTTGGGGGTAGCCAGAGACATTTTAGAGATGTTTGACCCAGGCTTAGAAGCAAGAAGTTTATCCTGGGCAGCAAGAAAGACAGTTCTTCACCTGAAGAGGAACTTAAAAGAGTGGAAAGACAAAGGAGGAGGGTGGGAGAGTGGGAAGAATTTCACTTGATGGATTTATTTTTCTCTGAGAAAAAGAGTATGGGATGGGGAAGGTTTGGAAGAGCCACAGTAGGGAGGAGGGGGGTCCAGGGACATAAAGAACAATTGTGGGGCAGTGGTGAGGGCTCAGCTGAAGGTGGAGTCAATGATTTGTGGCAGAGCCTCAGATGACTAGATTACAGGGACTGGGGGTCCATCATTTATTCAACAGGGAAAAAATGAACAGGTCAAAGGGAGTGGAGTGCTCCCTAATACTGAAGAAGGAACATGGTAGGCATTAGACTGTGAGAACAAGGCAGAAAAGCAGGTTCTATTTGGAGAAGGGGGGAGCTGGAATTAAAAATTTCAGGTGAACCAGTTGTGTGACTGGGGGTGCAAGGCTGAGGTGCAGGGGAAAGTCATGGAGATGAGCATGTCAAGGAACTGGACACCAGGTTGGCCCCGAAAATTTTGAAGTCTCCCAGAATCCAGGGCGGCAGCATGAGCCACGTGACAGCCCTCACGCTTGGCTGACAGTGAACCATAGTTGAAAAGATGGCGGCCGAGCAAGAACCTCATCCAAGTAGGTGTGTACACACAGCGGCATTTAGTGTGCAGCAGGGCAGCGAGGCATGAGGAGAACTTGAGCCCTTCCTCCTGTCTGGACAAAGACGGAAGCGATGTGGGAGGGGGAGAGTCCGGGTGGGGTGCGCAGGCCAGCTCTATCGTGGCACCGACAGTGGAGGAGAGACAAGGCTGGATTTCCAGAAGCAGCTCCGGGCACTAACTTGTACTGGGTCCCATCTCTGAGCTCAGTTGCCTAAAACGTGTCAAAGGGAGCTGGTTAGGGTTGTGGCTTTCCTTTTGAGTTCTGGGACTCGAGTATCCAAGATAGGGTAAAAATGGCGGGGGGGATGGCTGGGCCTGGAATCGTGGGGCTAGTCCGGGCAAGAACCGCTGGTAGCGTCGCGTGTCGCCATGGCGATAGGCCTCGTGGGCCGGAAGCGGGCGGAGCTTCGGGTGGGCGGGGCTTCTCTGTGACGCCAGGAGCTGGGCCTAAATGGCGAGGCCCGAGAGGCTCACGGCGGGGTTTGAACTGGCCAATGGGCGAGCTGCCGGCCGGGTGTCGGAAAAGGAGGCGGAAGCGGGGAGGAGCCGCCGCCGCAGCCGGACTACATCCGCCGCGGCGTCTCCATGGCACGACCCTGGCCTCGGACTACAACGACTGCATAAGGAGGCGTTTCTGGGCGCAGCCGTGTCGTTCTTGGTGAGAGGCCGCCGGCAGGCAGGGCCCAGGGCGCCCCGGGGCGCCCCGCGGCCGCCGCCCGGCCTGGTTCCCAGGGGCGGGATGGCCCCCGCCGGGGTCGTCCCCGCCTGCCGCGCTCTGGCGCGCTCGTCCCTCGCCGGTCGGAATCGAGCCCCCCGCCCCGCCCACCGGCGCGGGCCTTCTCCTCCTGCTAACGGGCTCACCTGGCCTCCGGCGGGGCTCGGCTCGCTGCTCTTCTGCCCTCCGGCAGGGCTTCGCCTTCTCTCTATGGGCCGAAACCGGTCCCCGCCTGCCCGCTGGTGGGTGGTTGTCCCTTCTCTGTGCCGGCGGAGACGCCCCGCGCCCTGTTGCCCGCTGGTGGGCGTTGCCCCGTCTTCCCGCGGGCCTCGGCACGGCAGTTACTTCTCCGCTTTTCGTAGGCGGCGCGGTCCCCCGGGCACCGCCTCCTGGTCCCCGAGCCCGCTAGAGCTGGTTCGCCCTTTCAGGGGCCTCCTTGGGGGTCCCGCTCCGCCTCCTGCGCAGCCTGGCGTCTAACCCGCTAGATCCCAGCGGCCGCTGGTGAACCTGGCAGGATTCTCCCTCCGCTGTCGGGGGTACCCACTGCCGGCGCAGCGCCCCTTTCCCCACCAAACCTCCGCTCCTCCCTCCTTCAAATACTATTGGTCCTCCCCGGGTTTTTATTCCGCCGGAACGCCCCTTCTCCTAGGAGACAGTTGCCCGGGCCCCGCCCCCGTCCCACCTCCCCGCTCCCAGCTCGGATTCTGGCCCTTTGGGGCCCCCTTGGGCCCTAGCGGTTCTCTCCCGCTCTCCACGCAAGCCAGCTACCACCTCAGGTCCTAACCATGGTGGCTACTAGCCTTTCCTCCCGGGTGTGGATTGGGCATGGTGGTCCTTTCCTTGAAGTTCCGTCTACCCTGCCCCGTCCCGTTTCCTCCTGGGGAGGGGAGCTCCCGCCGCGTCCCCATATCGGCCTACTGGCCTCTGCCACTTGGGTCGCTCAGCCTCTCCTGTCTTCCCCCACTTTGGCAGGACAGTTGCTGTGCGACTTGGACAGTAGAGAGGAGCACCACCCCCAAAGCTTCCATCCTCCTCTCAGAGAGGACGTTTGATGCTGGGCCCCTGAGATTCTCATTGACAAGCCCCTCTGGGTCCCCCTGAGCAGAGCCTGCTGACCCAATTGTCCACCATTGCGGCTTTGATGCCTAGTCATGTCTGCCTCATCCTCAGGCGGCTCCCCCAGGTACTGCCAATGTGGGGGGTACCGCCACTGGAGGGCAGGGAAAGGTGGTCAGGGGCCCTCAGGCTCGAGGCTTCTTTTTCCAGCGTCCCTGTTCTTTGTACTGAAAGTCTGGACCAAAATCTTTGGAAATCATTTTTAAGGGGAAGGAGTAAAAAAATGCACATGCACAATCCCAGCTCTGCCGCCTTCTTTCCTTCCTTCCCTGGTTGCCACAGTGCATGGTAGTAAATAGAGTCATCAGTGTTTGTCTCAATGGTTACTAGGCTCAGATCCTTTTTTAAAGGAGACCAAGTATAAAATAGTGATATAGGAGGTGGATGCAGCAGTTAGCAAGGTGTTGATGGAGTCCCAAGTGGTTTGATGGGGAAGCCCAGCTGAGGGAGAGAGATGAATTACCAAGTCTACCTGCTCCAAGTGAACAGAAATGTTCTAAGTGAGGAGGTGGGAAAAAAACAAAACAAACCCATCTACTCAGATTTGGTGTTCTCTGGCTAAATGATTAGTATGGCTCAATATTTTCTTTTTTGTGAAGGTGTGATAAACATACAGCAAAATGCATGCAAAAAGACTCAAGAATTTTTATATTGCCTTGTTAGGTTGCATTTTGTCCAAGTTATTTGTGGGGAGTGCAAAAGTTATATTTTGGAGGCAATGGGATGGATCAAATGAACTTTTAAAGTCCCCATCCTGGAATTCTCAGATGTACTGCTGCCAAATTTTGGAGATTAATAAGTGCTATATTTGCAAATTTGGTGATGGGGCTGTTTGTGTATAAGCAACATGAATTACACATGGTATGCAAATAAACCAAAAATATCCCTGTTTCTTAGGAGCTTAAAGAGTAGCAAGTGGGAATATTTTAGGAAATAATTTTTCATTCTATTAGTTGAACATTTGACTGTTCATTTTCTGAATTTCAATCACAGGGACTTTGTTCCTGAGCCTAATTACTGTCTTTTAATGCCATTCATTTCACTGAGCATTTCTTCGGGGGCTGCCTCAGCTCCAGGTACTGTGCTGGGCACTTTGACTCTTAGCCAAACTAGTACTGTGGCTGTTGCTCATGTGCTGCATGCTTTTTGTCTCCTGACAGAATGACAGCTGGGCTTTTCAGTGAAAGGTCATAATATATGTGATGCAATGGCAGGTTAAAAGGCCATCCTTACAAATGCCCGTCACCCCACTGTTTCCATCCCACTGCTGGGCACACCATGCCTGTTTGGTGCCTCAATTCCAGACTGGTTTTCTAGTCGTTAACTTATTACCCATCACATGTAGTACATACTTTCAGGAGACCTAAGAACTAGAAGATCCCTTGTTTTCTGCTCATAACCTGGTTTTTGTGCCTGGGTGCAGGTTTCCATCGTGTGGGAAGAACGGAGTAACAAGTCTCACGCAGAAAAAGGTCTTGAGGACACCTTGTGGTACACCCAGTGTGACTGTGACGGTAGGTGACGTGCACATGGAGCAGCCCGCTGGTCTGCAGCCCTGCCAAAAACGCTCTGCGTACCTTTTCCAGGAGCTGCTTCCCCCTGCTGGCATCACTGTGGCATGGCACTCTGCTAGGTGCCTTCATGCAGATACTGCTGATTGATTGTTGTTTTGTTTTTTATTTTGCTTATGGTAAGGCTGCCAGGTGCAAGGAGGTTGTCCTAATCCTTCCAGACAAATTCCGAGTCTTTCAAACATATTTAGTATGTTCTAGATAATGATGATAATAATAATGAAGAAAATGAAGATTGGGGAAGGGATAGGTGCTGATGGTGGGTATGTAGCTGGGGTGTTCCCTGACTTATATTTTCTTTAGAATCCATAGAACCTTCTCATCACAGCTCTGTTTTTATCGTCTCTTACATGCCTGGTGCCTGATTTATTTTGCACTACAATCATTTTGTGTGTGTCCTGTGCTAACGCGCATGCCCAGTTCAGATAACAGTGTAGATGGCTTCACATGCTTCTCAGCTGTGCTACACAAGACTAAGGAGGAGCTCTGCAATCCAGCAGGCTGGGACAGAGATCCAGCTCTGAGGACCCTGGGGCCTGGGTTTGGGCTCTTTTGTAGAACCTGTGGGTCTTGCAGACACCCCCTCTTTCGGTTGGACCTGAATCTCTGGGTGGCCTTCAGCTGGGATCTCTGCAGAAGCCTGCTGAATGGCACTCCCACCTTGCTTCCTGCCTGCATGCCAGTAGTTAGTAGCTGTCCTGCTCGCTTGGTGGCTAGGCTTTCAGTGGCCTCCAGAGGCTGTGAGCTCTGTTTTTTATGCTCAGTTTACTTACCCACAGATCAACCTTTTTTGTGTTGTCTTCCTTGGCCTGCCAGAAGCGAACCATGAAGGACCGCTCTTCAACTCCCCCCTTACACGTTCATGTGGATGAGAACACCCCTGTCCACGTCCACATAAAAAAACTCCCGAAACCATCAGCGACCAGCAGCCAGGTAGGAGCCTGCCATTGGGCAAGGTGAAGGCTGTGGAGCAGGGCGGCACCTCCCAGCTCAACCTCCTTGCGCTGCTAGCTCCAAAGGTTTGAGAGACAAACACACTCACTTTCAGAGGTCAGCTGCCTAGTGAGAAGGTATGCAGGATTATCATCCAGAAATGGTAGCAATAGCCTTAGTCAGAAGAGGTGCCCCTGCAGAGTTGGAGATGGATGCCACCAGAGTGACACCACAGCCAGCTATGGGGAAGTGACACTGGGTTTGTCCCTCTCCACAGAAATCTCATAAGCGTGGAATGAAAGGGGACACCGTGAATGTGCGACGGAGTGTCCGGGTGAAAACCAAGGTACCTTGGATGCCCCCTGGAAAATCATCTGCCCGGCATGTGGGATGCAAGTGGGAGGTAGGCTCACTCTTGTTCAGGCTTTTCTTCTTGGACTGGTCAGAGCCTAGCAGGCCTCACACTTGGTATGATTCAGGGTCAGCTATTTGGTCAGCTGTAGCTGTTAGAGATATCCCAGTAGGTCCTGTTTACTGAGCGCCTTGCTAAACCCTGATATTTCATGACTCTTGAGTCCTCATGACACTGCAGTATATATGGTAGGTCCTGCTCTCCGCATGTACACGGAGAGGTGAGGTGTCACACAAAGTAGCAGAGCTGGAGTTAGGACTCAGAGGTTTCATTCGAGAGGCTGTACTCTTGGTTTCTAATTTGTGTGTGTAGAGCCACATGTATATTCCCATGTGACTGTGATAGTATGTGAAGTACTAAATACATACTGAAATGTACATATCCAAGAAAGCATCACCACTTTTGAGGTGATCTCCATAGAGACCATGCACATATTCCACAGATGTCATCAAAGCCACTTTTGGAGCAATCTGCTGGGGCATAATTGCCTTCATTATCAGTTATCAAGATGCCAAGAGAATTGTCATCTTTCTTTAGCTTCTAAGTACTTTGATTGTCCATTCATCCATCCACCTGTCCATCACATAGCATGCATTTATTGAGACTTGTGCCAGATACTGCTGGGCTATAGGGTCACAGCTGCAAACTGGCAGACGTGCCCTCCCTCTGCTTACATTCTAGTCAATTGTAGTGAAAAAGCTCAGTGATAAGACACGGTTTTTGACCACATTTTAGACAAAGATCTCAATTTTAGGGACAAGTAAAGGACTTGAGACCACTTTAAGGTGCTGATACCTGATATGTTGGGAAAGATACAGTCTTTTTGTGATAACTTATTTTTATTTTTTATTGTTTTTGTTTTATTGTTTTTAACAGAAAGTGGGGGGTAGGGGAGCCCAGCACAGTTTCTTATGTCATCATTTTTCAATATGGTTTTATTCTACAGGTGGGCACAGGGCTGCTCAGGGCAGGAACTGGGCCAGGAGCCTCTCACATGGGAAGCTCACCCTGGCGAGAACAGAACTGGGGGCACACCCCAGTGTAGCATATGGGTTCACATGGATGGGATTCAATCCTCGGACCCTGGGTCTACAAAGCAAGTGCTCAAACCCCTGAGCCATCCCTGCATCCCCACTTACTACTTTTAAGATTACTCTGAAATTGATAGTCATACTTTGTGGTTTTGATTCCCTGATTTACCAGTTTGTCCCTAAGAGGCAAAGGAAGTATAGAGTATTCTAGGGAATGAATGAGAAGTGTTCTGACCAATACATAAGTACAGGAAGATTGGAATTCAAATGATACCTTACGTTTTTTACTATGGGGGCCTCACTAAAAAGCAGTGAAATGTAAATTAAAAACAGCAAGCTTTCATCTTTATCAAATGGCAAAAAGTTGAAAAGATTACAAATCTCTTGTGTTGGCAAGTATATGGGTCTCAACGAATCTTTTTAGGCAGTTCTAAAGAGGATCTTGAATCCAATTCATCTGTATAGGAGGCAGCTTGCCAGCATCTCTCTAAACAGTGATTCTATAGTTTAACACTCAGAAATTTATCCTTAAAAGGTCACAGAAGAGTACAGGGATCTGTGTTTAAAGATGTTTGCTATAGCATTGTTTGTAACAGAAAAATTTGAGGCAACCTAAATGTCTATCAGGAGGGTATTGGTTAAATTATGATATATCCATACAATGGAATACCATGACATCATTACAAAGATTGAGGTATATATGTATATATGATAATGAATCACAGAGCCACACAGCATGTAGAGTTTGGCCCAGTTTCTGCAGAAAGAAACATATGTTCATGTATGTATGGATATGTTTATATATGTATAACATTTTCTGGGAGATTATATAAGAAAGTGATAAGCATTGATTATCTTTGGGATGTGGGAGGTTTAATGGTTTATTTTTTTATGTCATTTCTTTATAATAAGCATACTATATGTCATAATTTAAAATGCTTTTCAAAAAAAGTGTAAAGGGGGAAGCCAGGATGGCTCAGCAAGTTGAGTGCTCGTCTTGCAACCCCTGGATCCGAGGATCATATCCCAACCCTGGCCCATTTGGACCCATATGCTGAACTGGGGTGTACCCCCAGTTCATTTCTTACTGGGATTAGCTTCCCATGTGGGAGGACTCTGGTTTGGCTCATGCCCCGGGCATGCTTCCCATGTGGGAGGCCTCTGGCCTGGTTCCTGCCCTGGGCAGCCCCAAGCCCCTGCTCGGTTTCTGCCCTGCACAGCTCCACGCCCATCTATGGAGTGAAACTTTTGAAACTAATGACGTGCAATTATGGAGACTGCTCTGGGCCCTCCCCCTTCTCCCTCTCTGTCCCTCTCTCTCTTTAAAAACAATAAAAACTAAATCTTTAGAAAATAAGTTAAAAGACTTGGTAGTATTGATGTATTGAAGTTTATACCACTATGGAAACTGACTCTCTGTTGACATGGGTTGCTAGGAGCTATGGTCCCTCTGAAAAGCTCAGTGTCCCTTCCAGTCCTGGGGCCACAAAATTCTAGATATGGAGAGGCCCAGAAAGGTGACTTGTCATCCTTCAAACAGTAGCTGTCTTTCATGCTACGTGGGCCATCCCTTTTCCACTTTTCAGGGGCCCTCTGTGTTGCTGGGAGGCCCCCTCTTGGCCCTTTCTTTTATGGGAAAGAGAAGACCTTGGGAAGAAGTTTGCAGCAGACCTGGACGTGGACCCCAGAAGCTGCTATGTGTGTGTAGGGCTTCTTGTTGGGATTTTTAAAAAACCCCTCTGATACATGAGATTAGCTTTGGGAGAAAGAAGGTCTAGATTTTTTCTCTACTCTGTTATTAAATAAAGTGATCTATTTTTATTATGGACAGTTGAAAATAAAGAAAAATAGACAATCACCTATAGTTTTCCTATCAAATCTGCCAGCTATTAAGTTTTATTTTTTTTTTGTTTTTTTATTGTTTTTGACAGAGAGGGAGAGAGAGAGACACAGAGACAGAGAGAGAACTGAACTGGGGGAGCTCCCCAGCTCAGCACATGGGTCCGCACGGGCCGGGGCCAGGACTCGATCTTCGGTCCCCGGCGCTGCAAAGTGAGCGCTCAACCCACTGAGCCATCCCGGCTTCCCCTATTAAGTTTTTAAAAAATTTTGTTGGGGGAAGCCGGGATGGCTCAGTGGGTAAAGCGCTCACTTTGCAGCGCCAGGGACTGAGGATCGAATCCCGGCCCTGGTCCGTGCGGACCCATGTGCTGAGCTGGGGAGCTCCCCCAGTTCAGTTCTCTCTCTGTCTCTGTGTGTGTGTCTCTCTCTCTCTCTCTCTCTGTCAAAAATTAATAAAATAGGGGAAAGCCGGGACGGCTCAGCGGGTTGAGCGCTCGCTTTGAGGCCATGAGGACTGAGGATCGAATCCCGGCTCCGGCCCAGGCAGGACCCACGTGCTGAACTGGGGAGTTCCCACAGTTAGGTTCTCTAGCTGTCTCTGTCTCTGTCTCTCTCTCTATCTGTCAAAAAGTAAAATAGAAATAACTATGCACTGAAGATAAAAAGACAATTTCTCTCTATAAATGTGAAAAGATAAAAAAAAATTAATAAAATAAATAAACTTAAAAAAAAAAAATTTTGTTGAAAAGTACAGGAAAGACACATCAGAAATGTGTTGCTTGATTAATTTTTACAAAATATCTGTGTAACCATCTGGTGACAAGAAATAATGTCACCAGCTTCTCCAGAATCTCCGCTCTGATCCTATTGCTGTCACTACTGTCCCCCAAGGGCAGTCACGGTCCTGAAACTTAATACTTTGGTACATTTACCATCACTTTTTCCTATGCGGAGTTTTTTTCCCTTTGTTGTTGTTTTTACTCATTGTCATCGTACTATCTATATATTTTTCTATCATCCTTCTTTTAAATATTAAAAATAACTTTTTACAAAAGCAATGCAGGGAAACCTGGGATGGCTCAGCGGGTGAAGCGCTCGCTTTGAAGCCCTGGGGACTGAGGATCGAGTCTCGGCCCTGGCCCATGCGGACCCACATGCTGAACTGGGGTATACCCCCAGTTCAGTTCTTGCCAGGACCTATGCAGGAGGCTCCTGGCCCAGTTCCTGCCCTGCGTAGCCCTGTGCCCACCTGTGGAGTGAAACTATATGGAAAACTAATGTCAAATATGGAGACTGCTCTGGGCCCTCCCCCTTCTATCTGTATCTCTCTGTCTTTGTTTCTCTCTGTCAAAAATCAATAAAATAAATCTTTAAAAAAAAAGCAATGCATAGTCATTGCTGAAAAATTAGGAAATTCAAATCAGTACAAGGAAGAAAGTAAAAACACCTGTGATCCCACCACCCTGAGAAGACCCTCTCAGGTAGATGCAGGCCTTCCAGTTCCTTTCTTTCTTTTTTTAAGATTTATTTTTATTGTTTTTGACAGAGAGAGATACAGAGACAGAGAGAAGGCACGGGGGGGGGGGGGGGGGGGGGGGGGGGGCAGAACAGTCTCCATAGTTGCACATCATTTGTCTTTCCACATAGTTTCATTCCACAGGTGGGCGGGGCTGCACAGGGCAGGAACTGGGCTGAGGTCTTCACCCCGGTGAGAACTGAACTGGGGGCACTCTCCAGTTCAGCATATGGGGCCACATGGGCCAGGACTGGGATTTGATCCTTGGTCCCCAGGGCTGCAAAGTGAGTGCTTAACCTACTGAGCCATCCCGGCTTCCCCCATATACCTTTTATAGAGGATTTGTATACCTTTGCAACTATCTGCCATCATGCATTTATATTCTCTTCAGACTTTCGACATAGTTCACTTCTACCCTAGGTATATGAAAACATCTCTTACCCCAAACTTTTGCTAACTTTAGGAATTACTATTTTTGCATTGTGGTCTGGTTCCCTGTGGGTTGGCCTTTTATAGCAGTGTTGGCTCTTTTCGGCCTCTGTGGACAGTTAACCAAGTGTGGTGGAAATGGTGACAGTGTTGCCTTATGACTTTGTGTGTTCTCCCTCCTCTCCATCAGAACCCACCTCATTGCTTGGAGATCACGCCACCATCTTCAGAAAAGCTCGTCTCAGTGATGCGATTAAGTGACCTCTCTACAGAAGATGATGACTCGGGTCACTGTAAAATGAACCGTTATGATAAGAAGATTGACAGTCTAATGAATGCAGTTGGTTGTCTCAAATCTGAGGTGAGGGAAGTGGGCGACTAGGAGAGCTAGGTCCCCAAAGATATGTGGGACCACCCACATGGGTTTTTGGTGGGCACTCCCTGCTGGCTCCTCTCTGTACCGGTATGCCTTCTACCCTTCTTAGCAGGCTGCCCAGAGCTTCAGATGCCCCTGGATAGTTAGCTTGGGGCAACCTGGGATCCCTGTCCATTGAGCACGTAGCCCGGGCCTGGCCCTGACCTTGCTGGTGTTCTGTATGGATGGCTTGTTTTAATTTTTTTTTTTTTAAAGATTTATTTTTATTGTTTTTGACAGACAGAGGGGGAGAGAGAGACAGAGACAGAGACAGAGAGATAGATACAGAGGCAAAGAGAAGGGGGAGGGCCCAGAACAGTCTCCATAGTTGTACATAATTGGTCTTTCCACATAGTTTCACTCCACAGGCGAGCATGGGGCTGCACAGGGCAGGGAGCTGGGCTGGGGTCTCTCCCCGGTGAGAACCAAACTGGGGGCACTCCCCAGTTCAGCATGTGGGTCCGCACGGGCCAGGGCCAGGATTTGAGCCTCAGTCCCCCAGGCTGCAAAGTGAGCTCTCAACCCACTGAGCCATCCCGGCTTCCCCTGTTTTAATTTTTACAGTAGTAGATAAACCTGGTGGTATTATTGTCCCCATTTGGAATTGAAATGACTAGGACATTGGGGCCTCCTGCTTTTTGTTTTACACAAAACTTAAAAAAAAAAAAAAGCCCCAAAGAGGCAAAGAAAGTTTGTCGTCCTCAGTTGCTGGGCTGTGTCTCTGGGTCGGATATGGCGATGGGATTGGAACAACACAGAAGACCCTGGCCCCCAACTAGGAAGTTGGTGGAGCTGGCATGAAGTCCAGGTCTTGACTCCTAAGGTGGCCTGTGTCTTTAATCCTCCACCCTGCACTCGGCCCACAGGCCTCCTGAAGAAGGAGGTTGGCTACCTGGCAACAGTCCCTTCATTCTCTGTGTAGCACAGGGGCCTTTTTGTGACATCTCTCCTCCTGTGGTGCACCAGCTGAAGCATGGTTTTATCCTGGCGCTGTCCCTAACCAGCAAGCCATGCAGGCTCTCTCTACTCCATTTCCTCAGTACTGAGGAAATGAGAGGAATAGTACCTGCCCAGAGTCTTTGTGACAGTTAACTGCAATTGTGCCCAAAATACCTAAGTGTCTGCAGCTTTCACTCGGAGGTGCTCTCAACTTGGTCCAAAGGCACTGGGCCTAGTGATGTGGCAGTGGGGAGGAGCTGCCCCTCAGCGGCCCCTGCCTGCACGCCCCTGCATAGGTCAAGATGCAGAAGGGTGAGCGCCAGATGGCCAAGAGGTTCCTGGAGGAGCGGAAGGAAGAGTTGGAGGAGGTGGCCCATGAGCTGGCGGAGACCGAGCACGAGAACAACATGCTGAGGCATAACATCGAGCGCATCAAGGAGGAGAAGGACTACACCATGTGAGGCAGCCCTGCCCCGAGTTCAGTCCCTTCTAGTTCTCTAAGTCAAAGTGTGAACAAAGTGCAGTGGGAGAGGTGGTTAGGGAAGCCGTTCTGGAAGGAGTTACGTTTAAAGGGAATCCTGCAGATCATTAGGAGTTAGGCTGGTGGATGCTAGGGACCATCTCGGTTGAGGGCTCCAGGATGGGTGGAGTTTGCAACTGAGAAATGATAAGTAGACCAGAGTGAGGAGAGCCAGGTGGGCAGGAAAGCAAAGGGCAGGAGGCGCCATGGAGTTTGACAGGGGCTGGCTCTTAGCAGCCACCTTGAGGAGTTTGCGTTGAGGGCAATTGGGAGCCATGGAAGGGTTTTCAAAGCAGGGAAGGGTGTGAGCAGACTTGGTTCCAGTGTGGAGAGTGGAGGGGAGGGCTCAGAAGCGGATCTGCAGATGATGGTTAAGAGGCCATGGCAGTGGCCAGGGGCAGAGGTGATGCTAGTAGCTGAGAGATACACAGGGCTACAGGTGGCATGAACCTGGTGTGGAAGCCCTGCTCTGGTACCCAGCTATCTTTCTAGAAGGCCACTTGGGCCAGAAGGCCAGCCCTTCCCCTCCCCCACTGTTCCCTGACTAGATGAGCTGCACAGGGCATTGTGAGGTGAAGTGAACCTCAGAGCTCTGGGCAGGCAGGGCCTGAGAGGGCTCACAGAGCCCTATTCTCTCTGGCCCCAGGCTCCAGAAGAAGCACCTCCAGCAGGAGAAGGAATGCCTCATGTCCAAGCTGGTGGAGGCAGAAATGGATGGGGCTGCTGCCGCTAAGCAAGTCATGGCTTTGAAGGACACCATCGGAAAGCTGAAGACAGTGAGTGGCAGGCAGACCAACCCAGCCCTGGACCTGGGCCCAGAGATGGGGAGGCCGCAAGCCATGGCGGGCGCTTTACGCAGTCATCAGGCTGACTATGACATGTCCAGGCTTGGGAAGGGCACATGTAACTCCTTAGTCCCCCACTCCCAACTCCCACTTCTGGGACCTGACCTTCAAGGATGACCTCTAGTGGCCAGGGCCTCTGAGGAGACCTCATCATGGGTCTCCTGAGAGCATGGTGAGTGAAGATGTGCCTTTTGATTCTCATAAGTCTTAGCCACTGTCTGATTCCTGCAAGTACAGTATCAGCCACCAGGTATTATTACCTGATGCGTCTTCCAGGAAGCCTGCCCTGAATGCACTTCCCCACAATGTGCTCTCCAGTCCCTTTCCCCATTTGTCACTCTCAGCAGGCTCAGCTCCTGCCCGTCCTCCCATGTCCACCACCCCTCGGAAGCCTGCCCTCACCACTTGGGCCCTGTGCACCACCCAGCTCTTCTTGCCGGGGCTTCCTGTTCCTGGCACCAGCACCTCTGGAGACCCCCTGTAGCCTGCTTCTGCTGGCTCCTTCCTTCTTCCCCTGTACCTTATAAGACTGCTTGCTGGGAAAGCTGGGATGGCTCAGCGGGTTAAGCACTCGCTTTGAAGCCTCAGGGACCAAAGATCGAATCCCGGCCCTGGCCCATGCGGACCCACATGCTGAACTGGGGTGTGCCCCCAGTTCAGTTCTTGCCGGGACCTATGTGGGAGGCTCCCGGCCCAGTTCCTGCCCTGAGCAGCCCTGTGCCCACCTGTGGAGTGAAACTATATGGAAAACTAATGCTGTCAACTATGGAGACTGCTCTGGGCCCTCCCCTTCTCTCTGTCTCTCTCTGTCTCTGTTTCTCTCTGTCAAAAATCAATAAAAAGTAAAAAAAAAAAAAAAGACTGCTTGCTGTCTTCCAGGAGAAACAAATGACCTGCACGGACATCAACACTCTGACGAGGCAGAAGGAACTTCTCCTGCAGAAGTTGAGCACATTCGAGGAGACCAACCGCACCCTCCGAGACCTGCTGAGGGAGCAGCACTGCAAAGAGGTGAGCTTTTAGCCTGGCCCCACCCCGGGCACCTGCACTCAGCTCCGGGCCTCCAGCACCACCTGCCCATCCTCTCTGAGCCTCAGTCTCCTCTGTGAAAAACAAATACCGTTGGTGCCTGATCTGAGAGGGCCTTAGACAAATCTGATAAAATTGTTCACCAATTGTTCACTAATTGTCTTAGTTATGAGAGCTGGACCTGGTGGCACAGGAAGGACCTTGGCAGTCAGGAGAAGTGCAGTAGGGAGCCAGAGGGGCTCAGCCCACTCCAGGGCTGGTACAAGCAGGACAGGGGCATCCTAGACCTGAGCTTGGGTGAAGTAGGAGGAAGACTAATAGCTAACAGACACACCTGGCATGGTATCACCTTGTTTTTTTCAAAGATGGTCTTGGAAATAAATTTTATTTTAGCAAATGATTCTGAAAAGACTGACAGTATCAATGGCTGCCTTCAATGGCTGCCTTCCTGTTAGGTTCAGAACTAAGGGATACCAAGAGTCTCAAAATACCTGTACTGATGAATGATGACATTTTTCTTAGTATCTTTTCCCCCCAATATTGTCAATTTTTTATTTTTATTTATATATATATATATATATATATTTTTTTTTTTTTTTTTTTGACAGAGAGGGAGGGGGAGAGAGAGAGAGAGAGACAGACAGAGAGAGAACTGAACTAGGGGAGCTCCCAGTTCAGCATATGGTTCCGCACGGGCCGGGGCCGGGGCTGGGATTCAATCCTCGGTCCCCGGGCTGCAAAGCGAGCGCTCAACCCACTGAGCCATCCCGGCTTCCCCTAAATATTTTATAAGGAGAATATAATTTATTTCTTCTATAACTAGAAATACAGTTTTGGAAAAGGATCGATAGTGTATCACCATCAGGGTTTATTGCTTGATGACTTGGTTTTCCCTTGCCTTTCCTCTAAGGATTCTGAAAAGCTGATGGAGCAACAGGGAGCGCTGCTCAAACGGCTGGCAGAAGCAGACTCTGAGAAAGCGGTATGTAACACAACCTGGCTTGCTCTATGGGTAACTGGCGATAGGGCTGTGGGTGATGAATGGAGGCAGGAGGGCTGGAGCCCCTGTCTGACATTCCTTTGGGTCTTAGTTTTGTGACCTGTAAAATGGGCTGATGTCCCCATCATACCTGAGCTACTGGGTTTGTCTAGTTGATCACTGAACTACCAATCTAGACTCCAACCTGAGGTATGGTGGTGGTGATGGACTTAAAAATCATTAGTCTGTCACCTGAATTTCCTTATTTGTGTTATGGATTAAAAGCCACCAAAAGGCACAGACTTTTTGACTCGACAGTTTTAATTTGAGGAATCTCTCCCAAGGCAGCATGTTCCAAAGTCTATTCCATGGAACCCTGAGTTCTTTATGTTAATAGGTACAAGAAGCAAAAGTGGGGAGTGATCCTATGGCCAAATAAATCTGGGGACTACTGGCTGGCCTGAACAAAGAGTTCAGTAGTTTTCCTAACTCTCAAGATCTTTTGGAGTCTTTGATGTATTAGTGCTCACTGTGAATCTGGATAGAGAGATTGAGATTGAGAGAGGAGATGGAGGCCATGTTTCCCAAGGTTTGGCTCTTGGCCCTCAATGCCTCGACAGATATCACTGAGAGGAATTCAGCAGTAATGGTGATGCTACCTGAACCAGCTCCAGAGGCCTTGTCAAATGATGATATATCAGTAAATTGAAACATTAGGCTGCTGTTTCAAAAGATGTAGAAGACTTAATCACATTATGGCAAATGGAGTGTACTTTATGGAACAAAATAAGTGAATAACTTTTTTTTTTTTTTTTTTTTTTTTTTTTTTTTTTTTTTTTTTTTATCTTTTCACATTTATAGAGAGAAATTATCTTTTTTTTTTTTTGTCTTCAGTGCATAGTCATCTCCACTCCACTTTTTGACAGATAGAGAGAGAGACAGAGACAGAGACAGCCAGAGAACCGAACTGTGGGAACTCCCCAGTTCAGCATGTGGGTCCTGCCCGGGCCGGAGCCGGGATTCGATCCTCGGTCCTCATGGCCTCAAAGCGAGCGCTCAACCCGCCGAGCCGTCCCGGCTCTCCCCCTGAATAACTTTTTAATGTGTATTAACAGTGTATCCTGGATGGAGGGTTGTAGGGGGTTCTATAGCGTTTTTGTGTATATGTTTTTCAGTGTTCTCCACAATTAACGCTAGTTTATTTTAAATTATAAAAAAATGCATGTTTATTGTCTTATGTGTTAGGTGCTTCCCGCCAGGGTCTCTGACCTTGGCTGATATATTTGGGACGTTGGGCGCTGGTGGCCAGTACTCACAGGGGTATCTGTCCTCCCTGTGCTGGGTCTCCTTGCCCTTTCTAGGGAGCTAATGACAGTGTGTTTTCTCTCCAGCGCCTGCTGTTACTGCTGCAAGACAAGGACAAGGAGGTGGAAGAGCTCCTCCAGGAAATACAATGTGAGAAGGTACCATCCCTGACAGTTGCTCAACACTGGCCAATAGAGCGTAGTGGGTAGAATGTGCTCTGGAATTAGAGACCTGGGTTCAAATCCTGGTCTGTCACTTTCTCTGTCCAAAGGCTCAAGCGAAGACAGCATCTGAGCTCTCTAAGTCCATGGAGTCCATGCGTGGGCATTTGCAGGCACAGCTTCGGTGCAAAGAGGCAGAGAACAGTCGTCTATGCATGCAGATCAAGGTACCTCCTAGTCCTACAGGTGGGAAAGGTGGGGGCAGGGGCCTGGCCAGGGCTATCAAATTCAGGAAGGCTTTTGCTCCAGAGGATTATGGGGCAACTGCTGCCACAGAACTTGGGCTTCATAGAGACTGGGACAGTGGCAAAAGCAGTGGACCTGGAGGTCTTGGGTGCCCTTCCCAGCAGTGACTGGATTGGGTTCCATGCTCTTGAACCAGTCACTTCATCTCTTAGGCCCTCAGTTCTCTTAACCTCAGGGGATGGGAGGTGGGGTACACTCTTAAATGCTGCTTGCATCAGTGAACCAGGTACACTCAGGTCACAGCTCTGTTGAGTGACTGAGGGATAGCTCTGACCACCATGCTAGAAGTTCAAGGAAGGATTGCAGAAGAGTTCTAACATTAAGATCTGACGGGTTCAGTGATCCAGAGACAGCCATGGGGAGCTGGGCGGGGTCTCACCTCTGGTCTGCATTTGGGGATGCCTAAGCCCCCACACAATGGGTGACCAGTTCTCTCTCCTTCTGTCCTATTCCCGCTTTCCTGGTCCTCTTTTTTTCTCCCTCACCTTGACCCTTTCCCTTGCCTTCCCCGGCCTTTCTTGTCTCTCTCCCTCTCTCCCCTGACCCTCCCCTCCCAGAACCTGGAGCGCAGTGGGAACCAGCACAAGGCGGAAGTAGAGGCCATCATGGAGCAGCTAAAGGAACTGAAGCAAAAGGGAGACCGAGACAAAGAGTCCTTGAAGAAGGCCATCCGAGCCCAGAAGGAGCGAGCTGAGAAGAGCGAGGAGTATGCGGAGCAGCTGCACGTGCAACTTGCTGACAAGGTAGGCCTTCCTGAGGAGGGCTGCTCGAAGGGGGAGGTGGGGGTTAGAGAGGTGCATGGTGGATGGGTGGCTGGGTGCAGGTGGTTTGGGTAGGTGAAGGTGGAAAAAAGCTGGGTAGAGGTGGCCAGGTGGGTGAATGGAGGGGAGACGGCAGTGGAGTGGGTGAATGAGCTGATGGGATGGATGGCTGAGTGGAGGGGACCAAATTGGGGAATTAAATAAATAAGAGGGTGATAATGGGGTTGGGTGGCTAGCTGGTGGTGATTAGAGGGTATGTAAGACAATTGAACCGCATCAGTGTCATGGGTTGGAATGATGGTTAAGGAAGGATTTATGAACAGGGTGCATGTGCTTGCTGGAAATCTAGATGCAACAGCTGACCTCCCACTATGACTCTGTCTCTAGAGAGAGATTGCAGAAGTGAGGTTTAAGTTACCAGGTGAGGGGTCGCCCAGGGTGACCCAGCCCCAAGCTTCCTTGGCCTCATCACTGACACCAGGCTGATGGACCCTGTTGTCCTGTGTTCCCAGGATCTTTATGTCGCTGAAGCTTTATCGACTCTGGAATCGTGGAGGAGCCGCTACAACCAAGTTGTAAAAGACAAGGGGGACCTGGAGCTGGAAATTATTGTCCTGAACGAGTATGTCTGTGTTAGGAGTGGGAACATGGGCTGGCTGAGGGAAGTGGGTGTACAGGTGGAAGCAGTTTGGTGACCTGGGCAGGTCTCATCCCTCACACGGCTGCTGTGTGGCCGCCTCCGGTCAGGGGCTGCATTGGACTGAGAGGTGGGCAGCCTGTTGGTGGGCTTTGTGGTTGGACCTGGAGTCCCAGGGTCTTACCCCGTCAGCAGGCACTATGGAGGGAGGAGTCAGGCTTCTCTGCTCACAGAGGCAAGGGCCTGACTCCAGCTCCTGAGCCAGATCTGGGTCCTCATCTGTATAGCATATGAAACAGGCATCGGCACGCTGGGCTCCTCATTCCTGTTCTTGAGGGATGGGACAGCTGGTAACACCTTTGTCTATCTCTGCTGTTTCGGAGGTTTGGCCTGGGAGTGGAGAACAAAAGTGTACTCTACAGTGACTATTCAGACACTCTCAGTGACAGCTGTATTCATGTGTCCACTCATTTAAAAATTCATTGAGCATCTACCTAAGGCTGTGTGCTAGCCAACAACAAAAACCAAATGTGTCCTAACCCTCAATCGTCCTCTAGAGGAGACGGGGCTATAGAGATCTGGACTCCCTGGGTTAAGGACAGGTCACAGGGGACTAACTTAGTCTCTAAGTCAGGAAAGTCTTTCCTGAGAACCTGCTATATATGCAGGGCCCTATGCCAGGTGCTACCCTAAGAAAGTTCTCCGTCTATTGGGAGAAAACAGATAATTAAAGTAGAAGGATATATGGTATAGATGAGAGGGATCAATGGAGAGATGTGTATCTGACATCTTGAGCAAGGAAATCTGAACTGGGTTGTTTTTGGTTTTTTTTTTTATATCTTTTTTATATTTATAGAGAGTAATTATTTTATCTTCAGTGCATATTTATTTCTATTTTACTCTTGACAGATAGAGAGAGAGACAGAGACAGAGACAGCTAGAGAACCGAACTGTGGGAACTCCCCAGTTCAGCATGTGGGTCCTGCCTGGGCCAGAGCCGGGATTTGATCCTCGGTCCTTGTGGCCTCAAAGCGAGCGCTCAACCCGCTGAGCCGTCCCGGCTTTCCCCTGAACTGGGTTTTTAAGGATGAGTAGGAGCTTGCTAGGTAAAACAACACAATGTGTGTGCTTGGGCCTAGTTAGTGATGAGTAAATATTTGCTAACTGATCCATAATTGGGTGACACAGCATATATGCTGTGGAAAGGTTCTTCTGCTCAAGATAGACAGTAAGGGGGATGCTGGCATAGCTCAGCAGTTGAGCACTTGCTTCATAATCATGAAGTTCAAAGTTCTATTCCTGGCCCCAGCCCGTACAAACCCATGTGCTGAACTGCAGTGCAGCTGGTAACCACCAGGATGGCATGGCTGCAGAGGTTCTCACCTCCCATGCAGGAGGCCCTTGGTTTGGTTCCCCACACGGTCCCATATCCACCTGTGTGGAATAAAGCCATGTCACAAATAATTGATTCCCCCTGTTTGCTTTCACTTTGTGACCTTCCAGCCGAGTGACAGATCTCGTAAACCAACAACAGAGCTTGGAGGAGAAGATGCGGGAAGACCGGGACAGCCTGGTGGAGAGACTACACCGGCAGACTGCTGAGTATTCCGCATTCAAGCTAGAGAACGAGAGGCTAAAGGTCTGTAGTAAGAGCCAGGGGAGGACAGTTGGGGGTGCAGCAGAGTGGCTGGTGGTGGGACATTCTAGTTGAGCCCCAGAGATGACCATGAGGGTCTTCAAGGGGCCTGGAGGAAGCATTGGTTAAGGATGGCCTTGGAGTCAAAATTTGAGTGCTGGCTCTGCCTGTTACTAGCTGTAGCACCTGAGTGAGACACCTGTCTTGTCCTTTGTTGTTTCGGCTTTCTTAGTGAGAATGATGACGCATGCAAAATGCCTAACATGATACACTAAACCCATGCACAAGCAACAGACATGACTTTGAAAATATATTTTTATTTATTTATTTTTATTTTTGACAGAGAGAGAGAGAGAGATACAGAGACAGAGAGAACTGAACTGGGGGAGCTCCCAGTTCAGCATATGGTTCCTCATGGGCCGGGGCCAGGATTCGATCCCCGGTCCCCGGTGCTGCAAAGTGAGCGCTCAACCCACTGAGCCATCCCGGCTTCCCCAGACATGACTTTGAGATTAGCATTGACTCTCCTGGGGGGCTGCTGGGCCCCTTTAATCTCCTGGTAATGTGGTTATTATCTCGACTTTATAGACAAGGGAAACAGGGAAAAAGTCATATTTCTTGCCAAGATTTTGCCCTTGGAAGTGTTGCAGTTGGGATTTGAACCCGTCTGACTCTACCTCTTAACCACTTGCTTATACACACCCTCCTAGCAGGCCCGAGGCAAGAGGCACCTGAACAGAGGATGACATTTCAGAGCCAGGTGTGATCTTGGTTTTCATCTGATCTGGGCAATAAAGCCTTTTACTGATTTTTTTGTTAAGATTGTTGTTTTTTTTATTGTTTGTGAGAAGGTGAGAGAGAGAGAAGCGGGTGGACCCAGAGCAGTCTCCATAGCTGTACATCATTTGTTATGACATGGTTCTGCTCCACACAGGTGGATGTGGGGCTGCATGGGGCAGGAACTGAACAAGGGGCCCTCTTGCATGGGAGGCGAGAACCTGACCCACAGCCATCTCAGTGGTTACCAGCTGCACTGCAGTTTTGCATATAGGGTTGCAATGGGCTGGGGCTGGGAATCAAACGTTGGACCTCACGATTGTAAAGCAAGTGCTCAACCACTGAGCTCTCCTGGCATCCCCTAAGTAAGAATGATCTTTAAGGAAGTACAGCATATGAAAAGGTTTATAAAATGAACACTTTGTCCATCAGTCACCTTGATTGAACCTTACTAGCATCCTGGTGATGTCACCACCTGCAAAGGTGACCTGATTTGTATCATCACAGATTAGTTTGCCTGGTTTTGATCTTTGTGCCTGGCTTTTACTCATGTTGTTTGTGAAAGTTTCCATGTTGTGTGAGGCAGTTGGATGTTTGGGTTGTAGACCATCTTTGTCCATCTTTTTGGTGTATTTTTATAGGTTATATACTTGGAAGTAGGCTTGCCAGGTCTTTGGTGGTGTGCATAACTTGGGTTTGGTAGATGTTATGAGAC
>PVKE010015181.1:0-33843 GCA_004027555.1 Craseonycteris thonglongyai
GGATCAAATCCCGGGTCCAGCCCATGCGGACCCATATGCTGAACTGGGGTGTGCCCCCAGTTCAGTTCTTGCTGGGGCCTATGCAGGAGGCTCCCGGCCCAGTTCCTTTCCTGCCCTGTGTAGCCCCGCGCCCACCTGTGGAGTGAAACTATATGGAAAACTAATGCTGTCAACTATGGAGACTGCTCTGGGCCCTCCCTCTTCTCTCTCTCTCTCTCTCTCTCTCTCTCTCTCTCTCTCTCTCTCTCTCTCTCTCTCTCTCTCTGTCAAAAACAAAAAAACAAAACAAAAAAAAACCACCATAAAAAATAAATCTAAAAAGAAAAAAACCAACTTCAAAATAATGACGTCTGCCATGTGAAGTCGTACCTTCTGTAGTGCACAGCTGCACACTTGTACTGGGCGCTTTATATAACCAAACCATAAGGTTCAAAACCACTGAGCTGGGCACTCTGAGCTCCATCCTTCCTGAAGCTCTAGCATTGGATGGAATGTCTTTCAAATGACACCTCACAACCCTCAGATTTGTTCTGTTCCTTCAGCATCACTGCTTGTGCAGCCTCAAATCTGAATCCTCTGCCAAGGGTTCATGGCCCTTCATCTGCAGGCCTCATCCTCTCCTGCGCCCTGAGATCCAGGTCTCTCTTTTCCCCAGCAGGACTTTTGTTCTTTTTTTGAGGTAATTTATTTATTACACAAGTAATGTGTTTTAGGAAACCCAGATGTGCAAAATAGAAGGAATGGAAATCACCTATAATCTCACTGCTCAGAAGTCACAGCGAACATTTTATTACATTTCCGTTTAGTTTTGTTTCCAGGGCGTAGCGTATAATTTTGACATAAATTATATTCTTCTGCACATGTTTTATAACCCTCTTTTTCATTTGCCCTATAACTATCTCTTTACGTCAGTAAATATACTCTTCCAATGTTATTTCTGGTCATCACTTATTTTAAATGTGGATCACCACTAATCTAAATGTACCGGTACTTTAGTTGGACATTCAGTTACCAACAAGGTTTTTTTAATGTAGTTCAACCGGCCCAACATCTAGAACAATGCCTGGTATATAGTAAGTACTCAGTAAACATTTGTTGAATAAATCTTTTTACCCCAATCAATATAACAACAAAGGTTAAACTGATGGGGCCATATAGCCTTAAGCAAGTGTTAATCCATTCTCTGCCACATTTTGTTGTGTGGCTGTGAACATGTTAATCTCTTTGGGGTTTCCACAGTGCCAGTAAAAACAGAACCTACTTCCCAGGGCTGTTATAAGGATTAAGTGAGATCACGTACGTAGAATCCCTAGCACGAGCCTGGCTGCTGTTGGCACTTGGTACGTGGTAGCTGCAGTTATCACCTTCTCTCTCCCAAAGTGCTGGAACTGACGTGTGCACACCCTGGCTCACGCCACTCCCCAGCCTGTGGTGCCTCTCTCCTTTGGGACATTTTGGAATCTTCCAGCTCCTATTTCTGCCCTCTCCCCAACCAGAACAGGGAGGAATCAGAAGTTCTGCGCACTTCTGTCACCATACTCATTCAGTTCCACATCCACTGCCTGACGGATTGAGCACTTCCTCTGTGCAGAACACCATGTACGGCTCAGTGAGAAGTGGAAGGATCTGAACACAAACATTTGTTCTCTCAACAAACGTCAATGACGGGCACAAATGAAAAGGGCCAATTTCCTTAATTTCCAAGGGACTCAACACAAGCCTGTGTGAAAAATGACAACAGTTCTGTAGGAAAATGGTTAAAGAGTTTGAACAGGTAATTCACTGAGAAAAAACTACAAATGTAAATTAACTAATGAAAGGACCATCAAATTCAGTCTTAAAGAAATGTACATCTAATTAAAAAGGTGGCATACTTAGAAAAACATTTTCATTTTATTATAAACTAAAACATAGATATAAAAAAACACCCACACAAATGCACAGCTTAGTGATTTACACCTTCTAGCACTAATAAGTGGAAGGATTTTCCCTTCTGAGTGATATCCATCTGTGTCTGGAAATGTGACAAGGAGGATGGTGGGATCTGTCTCCAGTTTATCCTTCAGGACCCAGCTCAGGTTGCCCTTTCTCTGGAAAGCCTGCCCAGGCCCCTGGTCTGAGTTAGGTGCCTTTCAGGTTGCTTGGCACCTGCCTATTCATCTGTGACTGGGACTTCTTTCCCACGCCCACCACACCCACACCCTTGCTGTCCCTTAGCTGTAACTTACTGTCCTTTGTATCTCTAGCACTTAGCATACTGCCTGGCACACAGTAGGTGTTAATAAATATTCGTTGAATGAGTGAAAGGATATTATATAGTTCACTTAAAACCGTTTAAGAGCTATGTAAACAGCACCACCTACTGGTGGGTGATTTTAACACTACATTTTAGATTCTGAGACATTTTTGTGCTTGAAGTTTGGTGACCTATTAAGCTTTTTCTTTTCTTTTTAAAAGTCCTGTTTAATTGTTTCTCACCCTTTTGGAAAAGATCAAATGCAAAGAGACTGCATATTACTCCATATTACTCCATATTTCAAATAGTAACAATAATAAATTAAATCAAATTTAATTACATACCCTTTAGGGCTCTATGTTCTTCTGCACATGTGTGTGTTTAACTGAAAAGACTGCTGCATTCTTCAGGCCTTGGGGTCATTTATATTCTAATATATATTAAAATAGTAGTTGCTAACATTTTTTATGTTTTTGGACTTTTGAGGTTGTTAGGTGGAAAGCCCAGAAATAAATGGAGGCTCTTGTCAGTGAAATTAGGTGGAAGAAGAAAGGAATATTAATTGATAGCCATGCATTGGGCACCTTGTCACACATTGTAGTGAATCCTGCCAGTGTGCTGGACCTCAGTGGCTCGATCCCTCCCTTGTAGCTGAAGGAAATGGGCCTATGGAGGTGAAGTGGCTTGCTCCTTCTGCCGTGCGGGGCTGGAGGTATTGGTTGGACATGTCTGCAAAGTGGTGCTTTCTATTTTCAATAGTGAAAAGTGAAAAGCTGCTGAGGGGCAGTTTATATAAGCAATCATCGCCTGTATGATAGAGCATTTTGACTTCAGCAGTCATGTTATTTCCTCGAGTGAAATCTATTTCTACAGGATTCATGAAGTGAACACTGAGAGCTAAGTTTTAATAGGTAACTAAGTCACAGGGAAAGGACATGTTTGACTTTGAAATGGTCTCCTCCTTGATCAAGCCTCATTGGTTATTTCCAAAAGCCAGTGCCTCAGCTCCAACAGCGTTCAGCCCCTGTCAGTTCTGCTGTAATGCTACTTGCCCAGGGCTCCCTGTCACCCAGGTCATGTGAGACCTGCCGTGTGCAGGACAGGGCCCCTGAGCCCTCACTCAGGAGCTCGAAGTGAATTAGGTAACAGATACCGAAGTGCTGCGTGCAGGTCCCTCCCCCCCCCCCCCCCCCCGCCCCCGGAGGAGGAAGGCAGCAGAGGCTCAGTGGTCCACAGTTGGAACACATTCTCCACCTCATGACAACCCAGGCTGCGGTGTAGCAAGCACAGGTTCCATCCCAGGAAAAGAGCAGCCATGACTAGATAGTCCCTGCTCCCAGAGCCCGCACTGAACACTGCTATGATGGGACTCTGATGGTTGGAACTGCTTCATGCGTGTGTGGGTGGGGTTTCCTTGGGCTGTCTGACTGGTTGTGTCCTGCTACTTCCAGATCCAGACACTGGTCTGGTGAAGGCTCCCGGCTCTCTGTGTCCTCTGTGAGTCCTCAGTCCAGCTCTGTGCTTGTAGGAGTCCTTAGGACGAACTCCTGAACCCACCAGCTCAAGGGGCTATAAGCCAACCTCCTTCCTGCCTGGACACAGCAGTGAAAACCGCCCCGGGACACGGCATTCACTTTGCTTCAGCCAGTGTCAGATTTGCCAGGAGATGGTCCTTTCTCTCTCCTCTGGCCTTACTGCTCTCATAGGCTGCAGGGGCAGGTGGGGTCATCTGTCATGGAAGCCACACTCGGGCAAAGATGACTGACATCCGGTTCCAGTGCTTATTCATTTCACCCACACGGAACCACCCCCTGGCTGTCGAGGGAGCAATAAGTCGCCCACTTCATTTTTTCATTTAGCTCACATGGAGGAACTGGGTAATCAGAGGCAAATTACATACACAGCAAGAACCTGTCCTCTCCCCACGCCAGCTGAACTTACAACCAAAACGTCTCAGACAGTGCTGGGTCCCCACTCTCAGCCCCTCTGACGGTGAGTTCTGGAAAGAGCATATGTCCAGTACCTGGCTCCAGTTAACTGGTTTTGACTAGAAGCCACATTGGTCCTACTTTGGATCATTATCATCATCACACGTCCCGTGGGTTTGCCCTTCTCGTCACATTGGGGAAGATTCGTTGTCATGTTACAGGTTTGTGTTCACAAGCCTTGCTCACATGAGGGAAGTTTCCTTTCCCGGCCATTCTTCCCGCCTTTTGGGGAATATGGTGTGCATTGGCAGGGATAATGGATTCTAAGTAAATATAGGATTTTTTTTCTATAAAAATGTAACTTTCTAAAATAAAGAAACATAGCAATAGTATGTTTTCTTAGTACAATAGACGGAAAAAGTGATGCAGAGTTTAGAGTCAGAGCTAAAGAAGTGTGAGCACTTTAGCCCTGGCCTGGTCTTTCTCTCTAGGACTTTCTGTTATCAGCACACGTGCTACCTTTTTTCTGATCTTTTAATGGAGAATATTCATTCTTCCTCTTACGTTGCTTCAGCCTCAGAAGCCCAGGGGCGCTCACGCTCCCCTGCAGATTTCTGTAAGAGGAATATGATCTGTAATTGCTCTTTTCATTCTCCAGAAAAGGTTCTAGGTGGCTGAGTTCTGTGTTCATGGCTTTGGCATCTTTCTACTTCTGAGATCAAAGCCATGATGGGAAAAATAGCTTCCTGCCTTCTGATTCCCTACCTGGCTTCCTGTCCTCATATTCCTATGTTTGCTTTGTAGTCTTCTGTTTTAGCTTCTCCTCTTGTGTCCTCACCCTGCCTGTGAATCTAATAATATATAATATTTGGGGTGAAGGCTTGTGTGTGCACTTGGAAAATCACAAGAGTGTCACTCTCCTACATCTGTGAGAACAAGCCAGGTCATCTACAAAATCATAGCTATATTAAGCCCTCCGAGGTCACAAAGTAATGTGATAGACGAAAGTGCAGAAAGTGACAGGCCTGCTCTAGGAGAGACAGGTCCCACATCTGCAGAAAAGGAGGCCTCCGTGGCTGGGAGTAAGCACACAGCAGCTGACCGCTTATACAAGGCGTGATCAAAAACTACGGTGAATGTTTAAATTAAAAAATGTATTACAGGGAAAGACATATTGCCAGGAACCCCCCTCAGAATATGCCCCCTTGTTTTGAACACACTTACCCCATCATTCTTGGCTCTTCCTAAAGCAATTCTGGAAGTCCTCTTTCGTGAGTGTCTTTAGTTGTGCTGTCATGGCTGCCTCAATGTCCTGAATCGATTCAAAATGTTTACTTTTCATGGTCATCTTGACTTTGGGGAAGAGCCAGAGTCACACGGTGGTGCCAGATCCAGTGAATAAGGTGGATGAGGACACACCATAAATGTTTTTATTTGACAAAAATTTATGTTAATGCTTTGTTCATGATCCATTATTTACAGAGCACTTTAACATATACCTTCTCTCAACTGTAGCTCACAACAAACTGACTGCACCAAACAAGCTGAAACTTGTCCACACTGTTACAAGGATTCCATGCACTGCTTCCTGTATCTAAGATCCCTACTTTCTGTTGAATGGCACTCGGCAACAGCATTCACCATCACCATATTTTTTTATCACACCCCGTAGAATCATGACAGGCTGAGTGCAAACTGCAGGATAGTTTAGAGTTCCTGGGAGTCCGGGCACAAGGGAATCTTCTCACACACACACCCACATCCCACAGACCTCCAGTGAGCTTGTCACAGAGATTGGCCGCAGGACAGGGGTGCTAAAGGACATGCTTTCTGAGGCACAGGCATGGTCAGTAAACCGGAGAAGTCCCCACACTGGGGACCTGACACAGGTGCCTGCTGTGGTCACACCCCTGAAGGAGGGACAGGGAAGCTGGGAGAAGACCCCTGTGGTGCAAGGCAGTGACTGAGGGCTGTCACCTGGGCTCTGGGCCTCACACCAGGTTCCAGGCTGCGGAGGGTGACAGGGCCTAAGGCAGTCCCTTTCCCCGCCCACCCACCCAGACCCACCGGGCCTGCCAACGACTGAGGAGGGAGAGCTGAGAGGACTCCCAGGGAACTCAGCCTCACCAAGTTCTAGCCAGCAGCCAGCTGCTGCTATGGGCGCCATGCCGGGAGCATGGCAGCAAGCAAAGCCAGGACCCGTGCGCTCCCAGCCTGGAGGGGCAAACCGAACAGGTGGCTAATGCTCCTGAGAAAATGTAGCAGACCAGCTACTTAAAACACACTTGGACAGAGCACACACTTCTAAAGTACCAGGAAAGATGTCCCCCTGTCGTGGACTGCATGAAATCATCTGGAAATCAAGGAAATTAACAGATATGTATTACATTGTGGGGTTAGGGTAATTTTACTGGTGGTGTTTCCCAGCGTACAGGCACTCCTCACTTAACGAGTTTCATTCCTACGACTAGTCATTAAGCAAGTTGGTCTATAAGCGAGGAGCTTAAAAGGCAGATAGATGTCGTGTGTCATGGCACCAGAGTGTGTATTTTCCAGTGGGTACCACGCAACACCACGCTTATAAATGAAGTACGCAGTCTTGTGTGATTGCGAATGCTTTGTGTTCCTGCTGATCAAGTGCAGGAACATGGCAGAAACCGAGAAAGGGGATTGATTGCCTGCCCTAGAGAACTGGTCAAAAGTCCAAGTGGTGGTTAAACGGGTAGGTTGCTACGTGAGGAGTGGTTTATTTCAAGTAAAAGGAGAGAAGTGATATTAGACTGTATCTGGTCAGGTGCATTTTTAAAAATATGCATACACCAAAAAAAAAAATCTGTGAGCCTCCACAAGCTCATATGCCTCCCGGCTCCCTCAGGCGCAGGTTCCAGTCATGAATGTGACTCGTTCTTTCTCTTAAAGCGAGAGGGAAGGTGGGAAGCAGGGTGGTCCAGTGAGCAGACTTGGGTTCACGCACTGGGTCTGAGTTTGAACGGGGCATGCGCCTCACCCTACCTGAGCAACCCTTTCCTCGTCTGGCAGGGAGGGTGATCATGTGCCCCTCCCCCAGGTGGCTGTCATGGGAGGCTGTGCTCCCCTGCACGTGGGGACTCCTCACACAGGCATGTCCTGTGGGAAGCTTGCCCCCAGGGATGACCTCAGACCTTTTGTGGCTGGACCTTGAAGGCTTTGGGCATCTGGGTTCCCAGGTGCAGCTGTGGGATGCTCTCAGTCTGGCTGGAATTCAAAGTGGGGTCCTCACATCTCCAGAGAGATGGCCCCACCCCCGATAGTCCTGTTTCTTTCCTCCTTTTCCCCTCCCACCCTCTGTTTCCTCACAGTAGCCTCCCTGCTAGAAGATGGGTTCTCAAAGTCCTCACCAAAAATACCTGGTCTCAGGAAGTTGCTGGTTTAAGTACCGTATTTTCCGGCGTATAAGACGACCGGGCGTATAAGACGACCCCCTAATTTTACAGTAGGTTTAGGCCTATATTCTCTGTATAAGACTACAGCCTCGGAAGTGGGGGGTAGTCTTATACAGCGAATATAGGCCTAAACCTATGTTTTAACTGTAAAATTAGGGGGTCGTCTTATATGCCGGAAAATACGGTAAACCCTTTAAGTCATCTGTCAGAAGAGCAGGGTGCAGAAAACAAACCTTTTTACACGTTTAGGCCGGGCTGTTCCCATCTTGACCAACCAAATGTTTTCCTTCCCCAGACATTTATCTGCTCCTGAAAGCACAGCTTTTTGTAGTCACATGGTTCTGTTTTTCTTGTTAACATGTGTCATTCACGCAGCCCCGTGTGACCAGCCACTGAAGCTCAGGACTGTGGGGTCTCACATGAACGAGACTGGCCCCCGAGCCTCCGTTTAATGTCTGGTCTTCTCTTCTCTCCACAGCAAACCCAAGGAGCCCGTCTTCAGCGCGGGTAAGTCTGATTTAACTTTGTGCAGGTGCCCCTCACCCCCCAGAACTTGCAGCACAAACTGAGAAGTAGGTATTTCAGGGGCCAGCTTTTGCCACGTAGAACTGTGGTACGTGTGTGGCAGGGCCCTACCCTGGGTGCCCCACAGCTCAGGTTGTTCAAGCTGGCCCATAAAATGGTTATAAGCTCAACCTGTCAGTAAGGAGTGAAATACCGCCAGGTGTGCTGTAGGGATTTCAGGGGAAAAGACTTCTTTTGCCTCTGTTATTCCTTCCTCACTAACCAAGCTCCTGTCATCAACATACGCATTTCTCTGGAAAGCAAAGTTTCTGATGTATCAAGTTATGACTTGGTCTAAAAGTAGCGCTTTTTCCCTGCCTTTGATTTCCTAAACTGCCAGTTGGTGGTTCATACATACCTGTCTGTATATCTTTTCTAACAGATTTTATAATAAGGTAGGTGCTATTTTTAGGATATGAACCTTATTTAAAAGCACATTTAAAAATGCAGATTAATTGACAAGTATGTAATTGGTTAAATCAGTTCATTTAATTTTTCTGGATTTTTTCCTCAGATTCAGAAATGAAACATAAAAGGCAGAGTTTCGTGTTTATCAGCATGTGCCTTAGTATTGATTTCATTTTCAGGAAGCATGAAATGACTCACTGAAAATGTAATCTCCATGGGCCTGCAGACTAGGTCTTGAGGGCACTTGTCAGAATCCCAGAAAGTGTCCAGGTGTGTCCCAGGCCGCAGGTGGCATCTCTGAGAGCCAGTGAGCACTCCCGGAGCAGGCAGGCAGGCAGGCAGGTGCCCTGCAGTACTCCCCCGTCTCTTTATCTAGCACTTCTGTCTCTGTCTCCGAAATCTCAAGGGAAACGCCGGGTGACTCACTGCAAAGGTAGGCAGCTTCTGCACCCGTAGCTCTCTGAGCAAAGCTGTTACCCTGGCTACAGAAACATTATTCATAGAGGCAGACAGACTCTCTCCTTGTATGAAAATGTTTTTGTGATGCAGACCACTTGGATTTCAGTTAAAAGCATTCCTGAGCACTTGCTTGGATGGGCTTTAATAAGTACCTATGATTTGGACCTTGATTGATAATTGGCTGATTATCAGAACTTAAAAAAATATCTGTATAAACCTTAAGAGAGCTACGCTGTAGGACAGCCCCTGGATGTCCACCGTGTGACTGGTCCCCTGCACTGCTGCCGGCCGCCCCCTCACGCCTGTGGGTGTGGTGGCTATGGGCTGTTATCCTAACATGCTTGAGAAGAGCATTGCTTTCCCTTGCTGCTTTGGATTTTAGGTGTAGAATATCTGAGATACCAGTTCAAGACTGTGCCAAGGCTAAAATTGGTGCATTCTAGATTTGTGCAGTAAGTAAGCCTCAGTCATAAGGATTTCAAAACGAGCACATAGTAACTACAATATATACAAGTAGATTTTTCATACACGTTGATTAAATACAGCCGTAATAGGCTTAGGGTGCGTGTTCTGGAAATGGCATTGTATCCTCTATTCCTGATCTGTAGTCTGATTTCTGTCTTACAAGGAGAATTGATGGAGTCACTTTTGGGGGCAGGGGGGTCACTTTAAGCTCTGTTGTAGCCGGCCCTTCTTTTCACTTCTGTCTGCTTGCTGGGTACGTTTAGGTTCTTCAGTTAGAGCCACACAGTCTGATGAGCTTAGATTAGGGTGGGGATTAAAGAAGGGGAGTGGTCTCAGGCAAGGAGAGGAGCCAGTGGGGGCATAGAGCTGGGTACACCTGCAGAGTCACTAAGGGACAGGTCTGACCAGAGAGGAGAGTCCATGTAGGGGGTTGTGGGACTCAGGGCACTTAGACCCCAGAGCCCAACAGGTAACAGAACAGCTACAGGATTCTAGGTGGAGACTCAGCGACATCCAATTTGGACCTTAATGGGTTTGGCAGCAGAATATCAGATGACCTTGGGGACTGATAAGAGAGCCTGCAGTGACAGGGCCTCAGATGGGCAAGTCCCAGTGATCTGGGGAGGACAGAGCCAAGGGCAGACATTCTGACAGGAGGATCCAGAGTGTACAGGGCAGAAAGCACACAGAGCAGGAGTGGACACGTACTGGTTGTTATTTAAAAGCCCAACCTCACATGCAGAGTGCGTCACATGCATGCATTTGAGCCCTGACGTGCATGCACACAGTGACAGAACTGGGGTGGCCTCTTGCTTTTTAGGTATTGTTGCATGTGACACTGTTTGAAAATCCTTAGGAATAAGACTTACAAAGCTAACATGTCAATGTGGTACCTAACGCTACTGTAGTGACTTCATGACACATCCTCACCGGTTTCCTCTCTGCGGGTGATTTTTCTGTTGAGGGATGTACAGATATCCTGGTTCCACCTCTCCCACTTAAATCCCACTGAGGCCTAGTCCCCTGATCTGCAGTGAAACATCAGATGCAGTGAGCTCGGAATCAGAACCAAACTCATCAGAAGCTCACAAAACATTTGCTTTGGTTTTTGTCTTGAAAATGCTCGCCAGCTGTTTCTCTTAAAAGCCCCAGAGTTGCCTCATGTAGCTACATTACTTTTGGGGGGAAGGAGGAGACTCAGTGTTTTACTTTTTTGTCCCCACTATTTATTAAAATATCAAGTTATTTTACTATAAAAATGTTTACTCTAGAACATTTTGTTTCCCGGTTTCTCTTTCTCGTGGGTCTTTACCATTTCTAGCTTTTCTTTCAGCATTTTTCTTTTTGCATGCATCCTGGCATGTACTTCTGCTGATTTAGGGTTATTTACACTTGAAAGAATTGTCCAATGTAACAGATACGTTTATACATTGCGAAATACAAACCACTTTAAATATTGAAGGATACTTTATGAATTTTGATATTGAAATTGTATACACATTGAACTAAAAAGTTTTCAGTTGTTTTTTTTTTTAAAGTTTTGTTTTTAATATTTATTTATTTAGTTAGTTATTTAGACAGAGAGAGAGAGAGAGATACAGAGACAGAGAGAGAACTGAACTGGGGGAGCTCCCAGTTCAGCACATGGTTCCGCACGGGCCGGGGCCGGGATTCGATCCTTAGTCCCTGGGGCTGCAAAGTGAGCGCTTGACCCACTGAGCCATCCCAGCTTCCCCTCAGTTGATTTCTTATGTTAGTTGTAATTTGAGGATGGCACTTTCCGCTCTCCTGATGATAAAGAAAATGTAAGCAGTAATATCTCTCATGGAAAAGTAACAGTCTAGTTCTTTCCTGATTTTTACAGTTTCTTATATAGTTCATGTACAGAAGTAAGAAGGATATCAACAGTACACAAGATGAAATCAGACATTAATTAGTGATGACAAGGGTAAAGATTTCACTTTTACAGTGAAAAGCTAGAGAAAGCTTAACATTTACTTTCGGGTACACTGGGCATGGCATGTCTTACTGACATCTTTGTTCTTGTAGAAGAAGGATATGTGAAAATGTTTCTCCGTGGACGCCCTGTGACCATGTACATGCCCAAAGATCAAGTGGATTCCTACAACTTGGAGGCGAAAGTAGAGCTGCCAACCAAGAGGCTCAAACTGGAATGGGTGTATCCTTTGTCCACTGACTGAGTCTTACACGAAGTCACCATCTGATTAATGCTTTTGGCTGGAAGTTTAACAGTAGAAATTCATAACATTCAAGTGTTCTTAAGCTTCTAAAAGAATCAAAATATTCTACTTTCACTTAAAACAATCAATTTAATTAACTTGGCCACATACAGAACCCAGTACCAAGTCCTAGCAAAGGACCCCAAGAGCTCCTGATCATGGGGGGACAGTGACTTGCCATTCCTGCGTGAAATATGTGTGGCTCTTGCTCAAATTCATATACAGTATTTTCCGAAAAAGAAAATATTAAAATGTTATGTGATTGTCTGAATAACCTTTTATTTTGGAGAGTCATGGGAAAACACATCACTAGTTTCTGGCCTGGATTTTTATTTTTCCAACAGAATTAAGTTAGTTAAAACTTAGAGAAAAGCAAGTTTAGTGAAAATAATCACAATTGGGTAGAATTTAGGATTTGAATGAACACGAGCGCGCTGATCATTTTTAACAGTAGCTGTCATACACTTAGTCGCCTCTTCAAAGGCCAGTGGAAAACCCAGAAACTACAGGCTTACAAGGAAGCAGCAGTGAGAATGTGAGAAAACGCGGAGCTTGTGAGCGAGAGAGCGCAGCTGTCAGAGTCTGACACCAAACCCTGCTGGCAGAGAGTTTTTAAGCCCTAGGAAGTGAGAGCCATACCCTGGAAGGGAGCACTCATAGTCCTCCCCAAGCCAAGTCAGGACGCAGCCACCATGGGAACCTGACTTCAGTTAACAGTGCCCAACTGGAGAAGTCACATGAGTACGTGACTGCCAAGTGCTCACGGAAGCCGTGCAATAAATGGCACAAACAGAATCGACATGGGGCAGACAGATAATGCCACTTACAAATATAATATGGAAAAAGCTCCCCGCCCCCAAAATGAAGGCCACAATGTCTGAGTCAGCCATAGGACTAACGTTCTTGAAATACAGTTGCTGGAACCTTCGTAGTGTGAGATTTGGAAAGTGAAGGAGCTTCCCAGGAGAAAACACTGCAAGATGAGAAAATAGAGTTTGTAAAAAAGTGTGAATTAGGTGTTGGGTTTTTTATTCTATTTTCCTTTTTCCTTTTGTTTCCTTTTGCTTCACTTTGTTTTATTTTATTTTTCTTATTTTAGTATTTTATTTTACTTTAGAGGAAACCTACAGAGGCCACCTCCCAGATGAAGAGCCAAAAATCCTTTCTTCACCCTCAAACAAATACGTATTGAGTACCAGTTTAATGCAAAGCCCTGAGCACAAATAAGATGTTCGTTTAACTCGGAGCTGCTGTAATTTCAGTTAGAAGGATTACTACTGTCTTGGAAATTATGAAGTCATATTCTTTGGAAATTTTTTTAGAGTTATCAACTGTACCTAAATTTCTCCCCCAAATATATATTTTTTATTTTTTCAGATTCAGATATAAGCATTTACCTGCATCTAGTTATGAATCTGTTCTGGCTCATGTAATTGAAGTGATCCAGTTGTTCTTTAAGTTAGTAATTGTTAAATTGGTTAAATCAGGTCTGGAAAGCATGAATCAAAACACATTTGTTCAGCCCTCTCCCTCTTCTTAGTTTGTTCAAAAGATATGAAACAGGTATATGAAAAAATACCAAAGAAATGGTATTTTTTGCCAGGTTATTTTTTCACATCTACGTTCATGTGATGTTTTACTCTAAAAATAGTTTTCAAGGTTTGGAAGTGTATACATGCCAAAATATTAACAGAAGTGAATTATCCTAGGAGTTGGGAATGGTTGGGGCAAGGAAGACCTAACTTTTTACCTTTTATACATATAGTGAATGAGTGTGTGTGTATGTGGTTTATACCTTTTACAATCTAGAAGATTTAATTCTAAGATTACAGTAAAAAATAAATTTATAATTGACTTAACTGATAGAAAATTTAACTTATAGAAAAGTCAGTTACCAGTATCTTAAAACTTCTTTTTAAATACTCTAAAACGTAAGGAATGTCAGAGTTCAAAGATTTTTCTTGGAATAGGATTGATAACCTCACACTACTTAATATTTGGAATTAAAGATTTATTTTATTGTTTTTGACAGAGAGAGAAACAGAGACAGAGAGAGGGGGAGGGCCCAGAGCAGTCTCCATGGTTGTATGTCATCAGTTTTCGGCATAGTTTCATTCCACACAGGGTGGGAACCAGATGGGGGGCCTCCCCACATGGGAAGCACACCCCAGTTCAGCATATGGGTCCGCCCACATGGGCTGGTGCTGGGACTTGATCCTCAGACCCCAGGGCTGCAAGGCGAGCACTCAACCCACTAAGCCAGGGGTTCCCAACCTTTTTATACCCTAGGGCGCATTTTAAAATATTGGTAGGGCAGTGGGCACCAGCTATTTCTAAGGATATTTATTATTGAACAAGAATAAAAAATAATAAACAAAAATAATTTTAAAATAATAAATTTATTGTACAAATTATATACACACAAAGAAACATATATACAAAACGTAATACAAAGTAAATAAAAAACACGTATAATAAAATCATTTAAAAAAACATAAAAGAAAACATAAAAAAAACTATCAGTGTGATCTTTGGCATTGCATTTCATTGGCCAGTGCCTCGTAATTAGGAGAGTATGACGACAACCCTGTTAGCAAACAATTATTAAGATGCTCATCGGTAAGTCGAGATCTATATCGTGATTTTATTAAATTCATGTTTGAAAACAAAGATTCGCATAAATACATTGACCCGAAAAACGATTTGATTTTATATACCGCTTTTTTTAAAAATGGGAACCTTTCTTTGTCGACTATGTTCCATAGTCCTCTGATATTAAGGATTTTAGCAAAATATCGTTCTTAAGGTTCAAAATTTCTAACTCTAGTTCTTCTGCTTTCCCTTGAACAAGGTCTGCAATACAGGCGACTAGTTCTCTTACATTTATTTGGCAAGTAAAAGGATTGATACAGAAGGAGACAATTGGCACGATATTTGTAAACTGCAGAAATCTCTCTTCAAACTGTTTTTGAAGCACTTGCAGGGTCTCAATAAATAATGACACATTTAATTCATTGTTACCTAGCATTTTTCCTCATATATGGGAAGTGCACGAGAGACTTGATATGCAGATGTGATATCAACAAAGTCAGTCTGTGTTAAAATTATAGGTTCGTTTTCTCTTATTTGGTCCACTCATTTTAGGACTAAAAAAATAAAAATAAAAATAGTTCTAGAACTACAATATCATATCAAATTGCCACCGTAATACTAGATTACTTACCTCGCTTTTAGTTCATTTAAAATCGAATAGATCAAAACACTGTGATCCTAGCTAACCGTCATGACCCGATCAGTCCAGCAACCTCAATGAAAACAGCAACTTGGCGTCTCCCGGGTGGGGGGAGGAGAGTGTAAAGAGCGCAGCGGCTACACAAGACGCGACACGTACAAAGGCGAAAGCTAGGGAAACACTTATACATACGAGATCGCAAACATACCAACGAATATAATAAACCTGTGTAGATACTCCAACAATATTTTAAAATTCTAACCAATGTATAAAAATACATTATAGTTTTACTTAGTGTTTATGAAAAACTTCTGATGCAGTCACATAATGGCGGGCGCACACAAATCGGGCCGTGGGCGCCATGGCGCCTGCAGGCACGGGGTTGGGAATCCCTGCACTAAGCCATTGTGGCATCCCCAATATTTGGAATAAAGTAACATGTTCACATATAGTTAGTTTTCCAAACAAGCTACAAAAGCCACAAACTACAGTAGGGATTCGAGTAATTTCCCAATCATGATTCTAGAACCAGTCTGAGTCTCTGTCATTAACCCATAGAATGGCCATGTCAGTTCCCAATTCTAGATTTGCATCTCAAAATGACAATAACATGGAGACTTGAAAGATGACAGATTCAGTCAGCTCTGTTGCTCCTTCTAATTCTAGTTTCCAGAGTCAAGCCCTCACCTATAAAAGATCCGAGATTCAAGAGGGAAAGTGGACACACTCTGGACTCTTAGGATATAGTTCAGTAGATCTGAGTAAGTAGTGTGATAACAATACACAAGAAAGGCAGCAGAAAGGAAAGAAACAAAAATTGGTACAGAAAATTGCAGCATTCTTGTGTGAATTGGTGTCAAAATACAACTTCAGGTGAATTTAATTCTGGAGTCAGGGTGCTAACAGTTTAGCAGAAGGTTTTGATGGTCAGTGTTTCAGAACACCAGCTTGGTAAAATTTTAAAGCAGGCTAGGTGAGAAGAAAGGCAGCCACATAAAAGTCCAACAGTTCAATAAAGAAATTTGTTCCCTGGCTGTTGCTTCCCAGGTTCATGATTGATTCTCTGACTTGAAAAGTGTCCCTCTCCAGTGACTTCATTAATGTCTGATCTAGTTACCTTAATAAATTATCATTTTTGATCAAACTGAAAAATTCACGTTCTATTTTTTATTTTATGAACACTTTATTTGAAAAATAATACGTACTTTCTATATAATATATAATTTCTAAAAAACCCCACATCTTGGTATTGTTAAAAGTATGTATTCACATTACATCAATGACCATTTCCAACTTCATTGCCCACCTATTTGTGGGGGAGGGTCAGATACATTTGGCAGAGTATCTACAATTTAATGTTATTGAAATTTGTGAAATTGATGGTAATAGTCATGGAGAATTTGATTGCCTGTGCCTGTTGAATAGAGCTGATGCCCTGTCAGGTGTTAAGAGGAGGAAAAGAGTCTGACCTTGACATACATGAAGCTATGGGTACCGGGGCCGAGACTGTCGCAATAACCTGTATTTACTTCCGACGGGCGAGACGGTGTATTTCATCGCTTCGGTGGTCGTGTTGTACAACGTGGAGGAGCAGCTTCAGCGGCATTACGTGGGCCACAATGATGATGTCAAGTGGTGAGTCCCCCCAAACAGGGTTGGGTGTTATGCTTGTGACACAGCTTTAGCAGGAAGGAGGTCAGTGTTGCATTAGTCTGAAACTGACATGAAATACCGTATTTGGCCATGTGTAATGTGCTCTTGTGTATAAATGCACACCCACCTTTTTGGCCCAAACTTTCAGGGAAAAAAGATGGTTTTTTTAAATTTTTTAATTCAGATTTTATTTGTTTATGTTTGGGTCCTTGTTTTTTGTATTATAAAGGAATTTTAGCATTTTTAACATATTAGAGTACAAGAAATTTTATGTAACAAACAATTACAAAGCACAAGAACAGATACAAGGTCAGAGAAAGGGAAGCAAGCAGGAAAGAAGGGAAAGGGACAGATGGAGTCATGGATTGGGACCTGGAGCCGACAGAAGAGGGAGTGAGCCGGGAGCCTGGGAACTTGGGCCAAAACACAGCCCCAGACAGGATGGAAGCTGAAAGCTGACAAGGGCAAAAGCATGAGAAGCTGCAGCAGAGAGCGACCCTGGAGGAATGGGGCCCAAGCCAACGATTGTCATGTTCCAGGGTATTATTTTGCAGGATATTGTTATTGATTTGTAGAGTTACACTTTTAACTCATAAGCATAGATAAGAGAATTAAGAACATGTATATAGATATGGAATTAGTACTACCATGTATATAACGTGCATCCTTATTTCCCCCTCAAATTTGGGCCAAAAATGTGTGCATTATACACAGCAAAATACTGTCCTTCCATTTTTCTCAACAGGTTTTCATCCAGCAAACATGAATGCTACCATTTTTTCAGAAAATACTTCAGTAGCGTCAATTTTTTTTTTTTTTTTACAATTTATTTTATTATTAGAGAGAGAGAGAGAGAGACAGGCCCAGAGCAGTCTCTACAGCCGTCCATCATTAGTTTCAACATAGTTTTATTCCACAGGTGGATGTGGGACTGCGCAGGGCAGGAACTGAACCAGGGACCTCCCACATGGGAAGCACACCTGGGTGGAAACTGAACTGGGGCCTCCCACATGGGAAGCACACCCCAGTTCAGTATATGGGTCCACACAGTCCAGGGCCGGGACTCGACCCTCAGACCCCATGGCTGCAAGGCAAGTGCTCAACCTGCTGAGCCATCCCTGGCATCTCCAATAACATCACATTTTAAATATCCTCCTTATGCTATTTTCCATTAAAAGTCTATACCTGAGAAGAGGCAACAGGAACAGTAGAAATCAGACTATTATGTAAATACACATAAATGGAACAGATTTGTCATCTTTCTTTTTCTTAATCTTAAATAGCCTGTAAAAGTCTTCATAGATCTGTTACCTTAAAAATAAAGGAGGGGAAGCTGGGATGGCTCAGTGGGTTAAGCGCTCACTTTGCAGTGCTGGGGACCGAGGATCGAATCCCGGCCCCGGTCCTTGCGGACCCATATGCTGAACTGGGGAGTTCCCCCAGTTCAGTTCTCTCTCTGTCTCTGTATCTCTCTCTCTGTCAAAACCAATATAAATAAATAAATAAATAAATGAAGTTAGTCATTCTGTATTTCTTACATTTAAATTCTCAACTAGATTATATTTGATCAAATAAAAAGTAAAGGTTACTTTTAAAGAGTAGGTATTTTATAAATGTCTTTTTTTTTTTTTTTTAAGCCTAGCAGTTCATCCTGATAAGATCACAATAGCAACAGGACAAGTCGCAGGCACATCTAAGGATGGAAAAGTGAGTTATATTATCTTTTCATAGTTTTATAATGAAGTGGTAACACAACATAACATTTGGCTGATGAATAAGCCTGCTTGGGTATGCAGTATCTGAATACTTAATCCCTCATTAGAATTTTATATTGCAAATTAAAATTTTTCCAGTGACCTTAAAACCCTTTGAGTTCACCTTAATTTCAGCCAATTTTTAAACAGCATTGCTCTTGCCTAAGAATCCTTTCTTAAGACGTTTACATTCATGATAAACATTAAAATTGTATATATTTAATAAGCAAGCTATAATCATAATGAATAATCATTTGAATATGGGGATTTTGCCTCTTCGGTGGATTTCAGGCACCCTCTGTGTGAGTCCCTGTAATTATGACTATAGCCCATGGAGTTCGTGTGTGATCTACAAAGGCTGGGAATTTCAGCATAGATTTTGTAAACACTTCAGCAAGACTTTAATTTGTATTTTAAAGAATCAGAGGGGGAACTAGTGAAATCTAACAAATAGAGAGCAATTCAAAACTGTCTTCTGGTTACCTATTTATAACAGGCTGTGGTCATTGTCATGTCTTATCCAAAATTCCACCTTAGTATAGCTTCTTATTGCACAGTGTATGATCTAAAACTAATTATATGCGATACTTCCATTTTTACCAACATGTTTTCTTCTAGCAAACATGAATGCTACCATTTTTCAGGAAATACTTCAATAACATCAAATTTTAAATATTCACCTTACGCTATTTTCCCTTAAACGTCTACACCTGAGAAGAGGTAACAGCAACAGTGGAAATTAGACTATTATGTAAATACACATAAATGAAACAGTAGTTACCTTTCTTTGTTGTAATGTTAGATGACCTTTAAAAGCTCTTCAAAATGAGTAGTAAACCATTTGTTCCTTCCTCTAGTGGATTAAAAGTATATTTCAGTTTTTGGCATGGAAACTAATGAGAACTTTAGAGCCAGAGAAAATGTAATCACTATCTGAGCCACCCTTTTTCAAGTTATATGGGGAGAAATCCAGACGGGCCAAGTGATTGTACAGACACCCAGCTACGTAGAGATAAGTCCAAGGAGAGGGGAACTTAATTTGCCCGCACCTAGCTCCACTCCGCTCATTAGGTGCGGTGCTGGGCCTGCTCTTGATAAGTCTGCACATTTGTTCTGAAATGCTTGCTTCTGCTGCGAAGAGAGAAATCAGTGTTAAATCACCTTGAAACACAATTGAGAGGGTTTTGAACTAAATTATAACAATTTAATATTTTATTTATGCATAACTGATTGCCTGTTTTGCTCCTACCGGGCCCAAGGAGCCCTTAAAACTATTTGGCGGTGACTGTCTTGATGGATTCATACACTTACACCTTAGTGATATTATGAACTTTATAAGAATGACCCTTATAAATGATTCAATCTTCTTTGTCACTTTTCATTTTTAAAATTCAGACGCATCCAGATGTATTAATTAGAATATCAGTTTCTGTGATTATTCAAAATTTAAAACATGGTCGACCTCTCCTAAGGTTAAATCGGTCCCAGCGGCCATGTCCTCCTGAAACCTTGGGAATCTTTCATTTATGTTAAAAGACAAAGTTCTCAAATGCAGAAAAAGACCTTTTGTGTTGACAAAATTGAAATAATCTTGTAGCTTTGAGGGAAAGATAAACTTGTGTCACCATCACAATCTGTGAGCCTGCATTTCTTCCCTAAACAGCAACTGCCCCCACACGTACGCATCTGGGATTCCGTGACACTGAATACGCTGCATGTCATTGGAGCCGGGTTTTTTGACCGAGCTGTCACCTGCATTACGTTCTCCAAATCTGTAAGTATAAGCCCCGTGGGCACTGCAGTCTTTGCCCACAGGGAGGAGAGAATCGGCTCAAGGCTAAGGAGGGAGCCACCCTGGGTGACTTCCTGGGCACACATGTAGATTGGACTCTGAAAACTCTCTGCTACCAGGTCCCCTCCTTCAGAGACCACCCACCTCTGGTCAGATGTTTCTGGCCACATGAGTCTGGTGATGGATAGAGGCCCTGAGCCACTCTGTCTGCAGGTTCTCAAGGCAGTTTGCCTGCTCTGGCCTTGAATTTCAGCTGCTCCTCCCTAGGTGGCTCTGGTGTGACTCTGCCATCCTCACAGGGCCTCCTGGTCCCCTAGGCTTCCTTAGGATGTGCGGGTTCAAGAGATCCACCCTTTCCACCACTACTTCAGCCAGTTCAGAGACTTACATTTCAGACCCACATATGTGTTCACATCCAAACACCACGTGCCTCACCCCCAGTGCCCTTGCTCCTCAGACAGCCTTTCAGTAACTCCGGCCAGTGTTAGGAACAGGCCTGTGCTATGCGTGCTGGACGGGGCACTGTCCCCTCCAGGAGGAGGGCTCTGCAGCCCCTTAGGGGGGCTGCTTTCAATGGAACTGCTGGTGACCAGCCACCTCTTGACCCTTCTCTTCCACCCCTGTCCCTTCATCACCCAATCCTCGCCTGCTCTCCCTGTCTGCCCAAGTGAGTAGGTCTCAAAAGCAGCAGGTAACTAGTCTTGAGCTAAAATGTAGCAGGTTCTTTATTAAAAATAAAATTAATGTTCATTTTTAATCACAGTCAACCTATTTTATTCTCAAATGTAGTCTGCCTGTGAATGCGTTTTTCTTCCAGAATGGGGGAAGCAACCTCTGTGCAGTAGATGACTCCAATGACCACGTGCTATCTGTGTGGGACTGGCAGAGAGAGGAGAGGCTGGCGGATGTGAAGGTCTGTGTGGCCCTGGTGCGGGGCTGCGTTGTCACCTTCCTGGGTGAAGCCTGGCCCCTGGCCCCTCTCCTGCTCCTCACTAGGTTCATGGACCCCTATTCCTAATGAAGCCCTCAGAATCCTTTCACCAGCATCCAGGAACCCTGCCCCTCTCCCCTCCTAGGAGGCCAATCCCATGTCTGGCAGGCTCACCTCCTCTGGTCACAACGTCCAAAAGGGTTTCTCTGCCTTGTCTTATAGCCACGACCCTTTTATTTCATTCTGTCATCCATTTGTTCACTTTTCCTTGCTTTCACTCCACAAATGCCGAGTGTGCCCTGTGTACTGCGTGTCAGGAAGCACTAGCGTGTGGTAATACTGAGACGTGCTGGCTGCCTGGTGAGGGAGGGGCCGGGAGAGGAGCAGGCTGAGGGCTCAGGAGAGGTCAGCATTGCCCGCACGGGGCTCAGAGCTGCATGCTCTCAGGAAGACGAGCATGCCCCAGCCAGGCCCCGGTTCCTCCGGGGGCTCTTCCTGCCGGGGTGTCCTTGGGGCTTTTCTTTACCAGTCTAGTCTATTCTGCACAATGTTAATGAACTTTCCTTAAGCTCTCCTGTGTTTTCCTTCTGTTAAATCGGGATTCCATCTGTTTTATAGACTTGACTTCAGATTTCTCCTCCTGGCGTCCATTAACCTTAGATAGCCTTACATCCCTAACATTAGAATTACCATTGGATCACCCTACTTATCTAACAAGAGTACCGGTACTACCACTGGATCATCCTGCTTACCTAACATTAGAAGTAGCTGTAGATCACTGTACTTACCTAATTTTAGGATTACCATTGGATCGCCTTACTTACCTAACATTAGAAGTACTTTTGGATCAATGTACTTACCTAATCTTAGGATTACCATTGGGCCACTGTATTTACCTAACATCAGGACTACCATTGATCACATTACCTACCTACCCTTCTTGAGTGTTGGGACTCAGACCCTGTGTGTTAATTTGACATGTTTCCTGATACCTGTTTTCATGCTATAGCCCTGACTTCTAATATTCTGGTCAAGTATGTAAGTTCTTGCTCGGTTGCTAGGTTGGATGTAATCAGAGGGGTGTTATTATCCAGGTTTAAAAAGTTATCACTAAACTATCAAGTAAAAGGAACAATCATGGCCTGACTCCTCCAACCAGGATGCAGGTCCTAGAAATCCGATAACGGGGTGGGGGTGGGGGGAAGGTACACTCAAGAATCTGGACCTCCAACTTGGTCACTGACCTATCAGCACAGTCCCAGGAACTAGACCAGGAGCAACTCCCAGGGCAAACACAGTGGCCAAAGCTTGCCAGGAGCAATGGGGCCGTAGAAAATGCAGATCCCTGGGCCCTTCCCAAAGGTTCCAACCACTAATGGGGTTTAGGCCTGACATCTGCATTTAACACATCGGCCTATTCTGTTGTTCAGCCAGGGCTGGGATTGTGCCAGGCAGAGAGGAGAGCAGTTCTTGCAGATATTAAGTCCCCAGCTGCCCCTAAGCACTCTGTCAGCAAATGCAGGCTGTGGGCCTCTCTGTGCCGTGTGCTGAGAGGTGCTGCCCAGAGAGAGCACTCCATGCACTGTCCTCAGGCTACAGTCCAGCAGGACAGACTGGGGCGGCTAAGCCCCCAGCAGACACAAGCTTAGTGTTTACAGAAGATGAATTACATGGGGGAAGGAATCAAGAGGCTGAGGCTTAACTTAATGCGTTATTTACTTGTGGTTCAGACTTTATTTTCCTAAGTGTCTGAAGAGATTTGAGACATTCGATTCTCCTGTTTCACTCAGTGTTCCAATGAAGCTGTGTTTGCAGCAGATTTTCACCCCACAGACACCAATATAATAGTCACCTGTGGAAAATCACATCTCTACTTTTGGACGCTAGAAGGAAACTCCCTCGTTAAGAAGCAAGGATTGTTCGAGGTAAAGTTAAAAATTACATTTGTAGTTTTATTCTTCACTGAGTATACATGTGATCAGTCACTTTCCCGGTCTTAAAACTTGTTTTCACTGGCCAGCGTGGGGTGCATGTGGGGGTGTAGTGACAGACCATGCCTGGGGTTCCTAACAGAGCTGGGAAACCCCTTGAGTCTTGTGGATGACACTGGTGGTGCCAAGAAGGAGGGGTGGGCCCGCACTGGGAGAGCGCAGGGGAGGGGTGCCTCAGGGAGCGGCCCCCCACCACAGCGTGCTGGTCACAGAGAGCAATGAAGGAGGTGCTCAGGCCTCAGCCCGGAAGCTTGTCTTTGCAAAGGGCTCAGGCACTCTCTGAGCCTTTCACTCTGGCCACTTCTTGTGACAGCCCCAGGGGACAGCATCTCTCCTCTCTGGGGATATTTGTCACTGCCCCTAGAGCCTCTTTATTCTGGTGCCAGGGCCCTGTTCCTCAGGCCAGAGTTGTGACAGCACAGCCTGCCCCTTGGGCCCCTCCTACACCCTCCTCTGCTCAAAGTGCCTGCAACTTTAGAAGTACCAGGAATTTCGTTATTTTAGAACAGGTGATTTCATGGCGTAAGCTCCATAACAGTCGCTAGAAATGAAAGGCATGCAGTGTGGTGACAGGAGCTGACACTATCCAATTTGGGGTTACTGTGAGTCTAGACATTATTAATGCAAACAAAAGCATGTCTTAACTAAATATTTATATTTACAATATTCTGCAGAAGCAAGAAAAGCCAAAGTTTGTCCTCTGTGTGACTTTTTCTGAAAATGGTGATACCATTACTGGAGATTCAAGTGGCAACATCTTGGTATGGGGAAAAGGTAATGATAGTTCTCAAAGCCAGCCCTTTTGGTAACATTATGAGGTCAAACATGACCTCTGTTAAGAATTGCCTACTAAAATAACCTGCAGGATTACTAATAAATTCCATGTTACATAGGTACATACATACATGTGTGCATACTCCCTTGAACCATAACCAGGGCAGACGAAAACAAGAATAGTTGAGAGTTATTGACCTTCTGTCATTCTAACAGGCTTGTTAAGCCCAAGATATTAGGGTGGAATTGATAGCTTTACCAGGAGATCATTAAACAAATTATAATGATGATGTGATAAGTGACTGTGTAGCTATAGAATATTTAATAACTGTCCTGGATCGCATGGCATTTGGCAGACATTACTGAGCACTAACTACGTGCTAGACACTGCAGCATACAGATGAGTCAGGTCCAAGTTCCCTGCTATCAGTGAGCAGTGTGGTAAGGAGGATTCTTAACTCAGAAAACGTTTTTTCAGTTAAGCTCCATGAGCATTTGTGCGCACTTTCCATGTGCCAGGAAAAAAGGGAAAGTACACCATCCCTGTCCTCAGGGACCTTAGAGTTTATATTGGGGGTGAAGGTGGAAATAGCTCCATCGATGTAATTTCAGACTAATACAATGACTTCTGTGGTGTCCCTACTACTCTGGGTGCTGGGTGCTGAGTGCTCCTGACATTGTTTTCTTTCAACCTCAGAACAACCCTGTGGGATAAGGGGGAGCCTGTTACACAAAGGGGGAAACTGAGACACAGGCAGTTAAGTCACTTGTCCAGATGCACAGCTCATTAGGCCCTGGTCCCTGTGCAGAGCCACCCGCCCTCCTGCTGCCTTCAACACACTGTGCTTCCTGTTAGCGTGTCTCCCTGGTTATGAAGCAGACTGGTCCATGCTCACCTGATGCTCTGTGAGTTTCAAGAAATCAAATGCTTGGCAGGTTCGCACCACAGTGATGTTCTAACCAGCAATAGCAGTTCTAAAACAGAAATGAAATTTGGTAGGCAGAGGTGAGCCGTTCACAGAGTACTAAGGGTGGTTTTCTTGGTGTGCTCAGGTACCAATCGGATCAGCTACGCCGTTCAAGGGGCCCATGAGGGTGGTATTTTTGCACTTTGTATGTTAAGGGATGGCACACTGGTGTCAGGAGGAGGGAAGGACCGGAAGCTCATTTCTTGGAATGGAAACTATCAGAAACTTCATAAAACTGAGGTAAGACAGAAAGTAGTACTTACTGAAATTCATTTTGAACCTTAAACTCTTATACTAACCAGTTCCCTTGTTAGTTTGAAATCTTTAATGTACAGTTTTGAAAATTATTTAAATAATTTATCAAATGGGATAATATTTTAAACCCATGGAGGCAGTTTAAGTACAACTACCTCAATGGAATTAGATTTATAATATTTGAGGTTGTAACATATTTTACACTTAGAATATTTTTATAATAGAACCAGCCTCACTTTTCCAAGGGAATGTAGTCTACATTTTGATTTATCTTTAAAATCTTTCTTCTTTTTCACTTTAATTTGCTACTTTGAAGACATCATCACTTTGAGCTAATAGTTACTGAGTATCTACTTTGTCTAGAGCTCCGAGTTCTTCTTTAGTATCTGTTTCACCTCCTTATTACCTGGATAGCAGCCTGCACTCCCATGGGAGCCAAAGGCAAGAATTCTAATATTCCTTTTACACACTCACTGAATTTTCTCCCCCAGGCCCCAGGAAATTATGAGCAGACAAATATCAAGGTCAACGTTGGTCTGAAAACTGATGGTCGTCATCCCTAGCGTAGAATGAACATGCTGTAGAACTTTCCCAACTTCTAAGTCAGATAAGCACAATACGTTACATCATGTAACACATGTTACATCCAGGAACCACTGGCATGGTGCTTCTGCTATAGGAGAATTTGGTTCTCTTGATTCTTTTATTTTTTTTTAAGATTTATTTTTTTGAGAGAAAGTGAGAGAGAGAAGTTGGGAAGGGCCCAGAGCAATCCCCATAGCTGCACATCATCAGCTGTGACATGGCTTCACTCTACACAGGTGGATGCAGGGCCACACAAGGCAGGAACTAAACTGGAGGCAGTTCTGCACAAAGGTTCGCACAGGCTGGGGCTGGGATGTGATCCCCAGACCTCACAGCTGCAAGGCAAGCGCTCAACCTGTTGAGCTGTCCTGACATCCCCGGTTCTCTTGATTCTTACTCCTAGTAAAGGAAGGCCTTCATCTGAGCTTGGAAACCACTGCCCTTTCACGGAGATTTTAACCATCACAGCATTTTTTTTACAATAAGATTTGACCAGCATTTGATTACACGTGTGCCCGTGTTAGATAATCACCTCAACTAAAGCTCCACAGCCTCACCCAGGTTCATGGACGATACTCACCATTTTTCAGTATCCACAGTTCCCCTTCACTAGCCTGGATTGACATCGCCTGTTCTCAGATTGTGCAGACAGACACACTGGAGGTAGAGAGTGTATGAGAGCAGACTGCCTCCTCCCTTCTAGAACTTGCCCGTCTCGCGTCAACCACCAGGGTCTGGCTGTGGGTTTTGTTCTTTTTACAGTATAAAAACCTCCACTATTTTATCAGAGCAAGTTGTTCTTGGCTGGTGTATTTTGAAATTTTTTTCTTAACTTTAGGTAATTCCATATGTTTACCACATGAACAATGGATTTCAAAACTAAATAGAGTGAAGTTGCCAACACCATTTTAAGTTGCAGTAAATGTTAGGAACTCTTATTATGGCATGTTTTATCATTCTTTACTTTCCAGATTTTACCTTCTGCTTTCCAAGGTCAGAACAAGTAAAAAGTAAACTAACCAGTAGTGTTTCTTACTTTCTAAAATCTTATCAAGAAAAAAATGCTTTATACTTTATTATTTTTTTAACAACCTTACTCTTACTGATTCCCTGAAAGCATATAGAATGCTTGGAGTTTAAATGTAAGATTTGGGGTTTTGATCATTCACTTAATAAATACTGGTTGTGGACCTTTGTCTGTCTCTCCGTGTGTGTCTCTGTGTGTGTGTGTGCGCACTATCATCATGACATATAAACAAGTGTTTCAAATGATGAAGCTAGTAATTTCATGACATTTTAAGTCTTGTTTTTGCAATGCAGATTCCAGAACAGTTTGGTCCAATTCGGACAGTGGCTGAAGGGAAAGGCGATGTGATCTTGATCGGCACGACCAGAAACTTTGTCCTGCAGGGCACTCTGTCAGGGGACTTCGCGCCCATCACTCAGGTGCGTTCCCAGCAGGCCAGCACACATTCATTTTTTTGTAAAATTAGAATATCATAAAGCATCACCAAGGGGAGTTTTGTATAACGGAGCCCCCCTCGGCTTCAGCGTTTCAGCTGCTATCATCACTGAGGCTGGGAAGAGAAACTGGTGAGGTTCATTGTGAAGTGTGCAGGGAGCCGGCTCATCATCAGTGAGGCTCCTGAGTGTGCATCATCACGTCTCAGAGAGCTTCCCTGTGTCTTATTCTTTGTAGGGTCACACTGACGAGCTCTGGGGACTGGCCATCCATGCCTCAAAACCTCAGTTCTTGACCTGTGGGCATGACAGGCATGCCACCCTCTGGGACGCCGTTGATCACCGGCCCGTCTGGGACAAAATAATAGAGGTAGACACTCATGTTCCATTCCATTGTCTTATAAAAATTCATCTGGAACATGTTTGTTTTTTTGTTTTTGTTTTTTGCTTTTGCATGAAGTTAGTAGTAATATAAAGTCGTCCCAAAGCAGCTGTCACTTAATTTACCTCCTTTGAGTTATGTTACTTTCCACATAGCCTTGAGTGTGGTCTCATCCACGTGATTCTGGAGTTTGCTGTTGAATTTTTCAATGGCAAGTTAGCCCTTCTGAGTTGGTTGTTGGGTTTTCTGAGTTCAAATTCTCTCCACAGGCTTGAGTGCTGACAAGCCCTTGTTTTGAGCCTGCTTTCTGTTTACAGTGTATCTTTTGAGTGAAAATTTACAAGCAGTTTGAGTTTGATGATAAAGGTAAAGCTTTAGTTTTAAAGCCAACATCTCTGTGATCTTTATCAAAGGAACTCAGCTCGTGTGCAGAGTGCTGACCCCTCCTCGCCTACATGTAACAGCAGTGACTGCACGTATGAGCACTGTTTGTATACCAAACACTGTTCGTGGATTATCCTTAATCCTGGCAGCAGCATTGAAGGCTGAAGGTTTCTTTCCTCAAGGTTATTGATTAGGAAATTGAGGCTTAGAAAAATCACACGGCTTGGCAAGGTCACTAAGTAAATGACGGAGCCTGTGTTTACACTTGACTCAGTCTGATTCCCAAACCCAGGGTCTTCCACCACATCCCACTGTCCTATGTGCCCCTAACCCCTTGACATACAAAGATGTCTCAGATATGTCATGTGTTAAGCCATGCACCACATCCCACTGTCCTGTGTGCCCCTAACCCCTTGACATACAAAGATGTCTCAGATATGTCATGTGTTAAGCCATTGTAAACATTGACATCTCTGAGACACACACAGATTTCATTTGCTTTGAGTGCAGTTATAATGCAGATATTATCAGGAAATAATTGCATATACCTGTATTCACTGTTAAAGTGTGAACTGTAGAAATAATCCCTTTGCTTTCAGAGAAGGTCACTGAGGGACTAGAGCTGGTCTTCCACAGGTGGAGCTGAGCACTGAGGTTGTAGGGCCTGAGGGGTGACGCCACTCAGTGGTGGCAGGACGTGGCTATAGGATGTGTCCTGCGTTGTATCTGTTCCCTGGCAGGGGCTTAGAGGGATGGTGGGGAATACAGGAGGGGTTTGTGCAGGGCAGACAACCACCTGCGGGCACAGTGACAGTGTAGTTGTGGGGGCCGCCCTTCCCGAAGGTCTCTGTTAGCACAGCGTTCCCCCTCCTTTATCAGACCAGTAACCCCTCAGCCTGCATAAGCGTAGGGGTGCCAAACCGGATGCCAGGAATATCTGCAGTTAGGTCCTGCCAGCTTAGTCCACTGGCCATGTGGCTTGACAGGCCCCTCCCTGTAAGGTGCTTCATGTCCTCGTCTCGGGGATGTTATGGTAACGTTCCAAGTGAACTGTGTGTCAGTGACAGCCCTGTGCCTAATCACAGCTCCCGCTTTGGAGAAAACACTGCAGTAATGTAACCAACACGGGAAGAGCTCTGGCCTCTTGGATTTTTTTAGTTTATCCAGTAGCATCTCAGTGCCTCTTTCTATTTCTGTTTCCATTGCTATGCTTTTCTTGGTCTTCTGGTGATTAATGTCTTCTCGCTTCAGTCCATCCTGAACGTCAGTGTTGTCACTCTTTTTACTAAAAGAAAAGGCATCGCTCCCTGGGCCCTTTCCCAGTGATTAGAGTCCTTACTGTGGCTGTAGACCCCATTTCTAGTGTCACCCACAGGCTTTCCCGTTCTGCACCCAGGCCATTCTGCACTGTGAACCCATCTACTGTCCCTGCCCATCTTCAGTGTGCCCCAAACCATGTTGCCTCCACCTCTTTGATCATACTATTGCCCCCTGAACACCAGATTCCCTTCTGCCTCCACCTGTACTGGAAGATGGAGCCAGGAAGCCCCGGTCCAGTGTCCCCAACCAATGTCATCAATTCCCCTCTCCTGTGTCTCCACAGCTTGTTTTCACCTCTTCCATCAGCCACGTTCCACCCTGTGTCAGAATTAGTAATGAATGTGTGTGTGTCACCACCAGATCAAAGCCTGGGAGGTGTCTGACATGTCTCGAGACACTGCTAGGGCTGCATGGTGTCTTGTCCCCAATGGGCACTCGCCCCGTGTCTGCCTGATGGCATGGGGGACACTGGTCATGTTTCCAGATGGATCAAGCTCAGCGTGGGGTCAACCAGAGGGGCTTCCAAGGCGCGGAGGAAGAGCATTGTGTGGTCTGTCACCTACTACTGAGCTATGGAAGGATATGACAGAAAGAAAAAAATTCTAAAGGGATGCAGATTTAGTATTGAAGCATGACCTTTGTCCAAGTAGGAAAACATTTTTTTTTTCTGGAGAGAAAAGAGCTTCTTTTTTTTTAATGGGACCCGATGATCCTAAGGGATCAGAGCTGTGCTGTGTGTTTTATGAGGTAGCGCTGTGTCTGGCCATCAATTTACACTTCCTTTAAAATGTTTTAGGATCCAGCTCAGTCTTCTGGTTTTCATCCTTCAGGGTCTGTGGTTGCAGTTGGAACACTGACTGGGAGGTAAGTCCATACCAGCATGGCTTGTGCCTTCAGAGTTCATGGAAAAGAGGAATGCAGTCACTGTTTCCCCCTGGGACAGCCTCAGGGCCGCTCCTGGCTGCATCCCTCAGTTTCTAGTGGCTTCTCAAGAATTAAGTCAGAATTCAAAAGGAAAACATTAGACTGCGGCCCTTCCTGCTTTGACCTGGGGAAATACAGGGAAAGCTATGGCCCCCACACACTCACACACACACCTTTGCCTCCAGTTTCAGAAGATCTATCCCAAGTCCTCGAGTCCTCCTCTGTAGGCTATGGGAGGAGCCCCAGTGTCAGGCTCAAGTGAGACAGCATTTCAGAGTGCTGAGAATTTAAAATGCTTTTTCTCGCTGCCCTTTCCAAATGTTAGAAGCTGCCCAGATCCTGCGCCTCTCACTCTGAGTCAGCTAACACTGTCAACCAAGCAGCGCCGACATGCCAGGCGGCAGGCCCATGCTTGAACCCCGGCTTCTGCGCTTGGCAGCCAGTGTCTGAGCCAGTTCCACAACCTCTCTGAGCTACTTCTTTTTATAAATTGTGATAATATGAGCTTCCCCTCCACATTGCACTGATGATCGAAGGGAACATATATGAAGAGCATCTGCTGGGGTTGGCTGGCAGGCGATGTGGCAGTTATCATCATAATTGTATACCTTTTCATTGCACTTTTATATTCTTTGTCATCATATATACACTTACTATGATTTAATTCAAGTATTTTTGGTGATTTTCTCCCATCTTTCCTCTCTAAGAAGCATGCACTTAGATTCTGTTGCTATGACTGTAGAGTGTGTATATGGAAGGAGTCACAGGATCACCTTATATCCAACAGAATTCTTCATGAAAACATTTGTGCAGCACACACGTGTGTGCGCACACACGCACCCCTATACCTACACCTCCCTCCCTCCCTGATAACTCTCTTGGAGACAGCTGAAGCTTCAGGCTCAGCAGTTTGGTGAATGGCTGTGATGAGTGGCCATCATCTCCATGCTGTCTGTGGGTGGTGATGATGCCAGGATACTCAGAATCATGGACGGTGTCCTGTGTCCGATGGGGCAAGACAAACCATGTGACCTAACCTCTCCCTCCATTCATGCCTCCCTCGTCTCTGTCCCAGTGCCAGGCTTAGCTCATGATGGGACAGTTCAGTAGGACTTTTTAGACACATGGCCTAGTCAGCTCCAGTCTCTCTACTTCCTATGTCCTGACCACAGTTAAGGTTAAATAGTACATAAAAGGGAAATGGATGCTCCAGATGCAGGGAATCAAAGCTGATGAGCCAAATTCAAATTTCAGAGGGATCTGAATGGGGATGGTTATGGCCCAGAATGGAAGACAAGGCAGTGATATTGGCTGAGGGGACATGCTGATCAAATGTGTCATCGAGGTTTAAAACGGCAGCAGCAGGAAGCCCACATTTCTTTCCATCTCTGAGAGCCCTGGAGTCCCAGTTACTGTCACCACCTGAGGACACACAGGCAGGGGAGTGGGCTCATTCCATCATTTAACATTCCCCAAGTGCTGTGTCCTTGTTAGAGGATCCAAAGCCCATTGATCCCCGTTATCACATGACTGACTGAACACTGGGCCTGCAAGGTAGTTGTGGGCCCTCATCCCCATTTTACAATTGAAGAAACTGAGCTCATAGAGGTTAACTTCAAAGTCCCGTCCTCTACTTGGCCTTCTTCCCTTCTCTCCATCCCTCCTTTCACATGGCTGGTTACACACCAGCGCTCATGGGAGGCCAGGCATGCAGCTGACCTCTGCTTGTACAGCACAAGTGGGAACATCAGCACCCCAGGGCCTGTCCCAGCCCCATCCTCCAGGACCCGTCCTGATCTGCCCAGGGCCAGGCCCCAGGTAAGCTCACGCAGGTGGTCCCATTGCTGCTTCTGTGGCCACAAGGGGCTGGTCCAGCTTCCCTGCCCAAGGCTTTCTCTCCTCTTACGTGTACAGGGCACAACTCAAGCCAGACTGAGCAGCTTCAGGTGGTTGCCAGTATGCCACTCCTTTCTTCAGGAAGTGCTGGCTGGCAGGAAACTTTCTTTAAATAAAAGTGTTCTTGCTAAGTAGGTACAGAGTATTTATTAAGACCTTAGATTAATAGTTTTTAGTAGTGTTACTATTGTATTACTGTAATCGCCTTACTCTGTTTTCCCACTAAACAGCATATTGTCCTTTTTCTCATGTTTACAACAGGTGGTTTGTGTTTGACACAGAAACAAAAGACTTGGTCACTGTTCACACGGATGGAAATGAACAGCTATCTGTAATGCGTTACTCACCAGGTGAGGACACAAACCATTCGCTACTACAGAATCCAACACTTATGAAATTCTGTGTAGATGTCTTTAAAGGAAAAACATTTCACAAACCTCCTCTGAGTGACATTGAAACCAGACCCACTCATCAGTGTGGCATTTCTGGGTTCTCTTCTCTTCTTTGGTCACTAGGATTGTGTGTTTTTTAACTTTTTATTATGGAAATTTTCAGACATAAATAAAATTAGACAGAATAGCGTATGAATCTCCAAATGTGGCCATCACCCAAACCACAACCGTTACCAACTTGTTCCTCTGTAACCCTATTCCCAGGCCCACTCCCATGGTATTTTGAAGCAGTTCCCAGACATCTTATTGTTTCATTCATTAATGTCACTGTAGATGTCTCAAAAAGATGAGGACTCTTTTCTAACAGCTTTTTGAAGTATAATTTACATACATACATTTACCCATTAAAATGTACAACTCACTGATGCTTACTTAGTAAGTTCGTAGAGTTTTGCCACAACCATCACCACAATCCAATTTTAGAACCTTTCTAGCACTCCAAAAAGTTTCCTCCCCGCCCACTAGCAATTAATCTGCCCTTCAACCCCCAGCCCTGGGTACCCACTGATCTGCTATTCTGTTCTATAAATTGCCTGTTCTGGGCGTTTTATATCAATGGACTCGTACAACATGTAGCCTGTTACATCTGGATTCTTTTACTGAGAATAATGTTTTTGAGATTAATTTGTGTTATTGTGTATGTTTTAGTAGTTTATTCCTTTTTAATTACTGGATAGTATTCCGTTATATGGTTATACCACACCTTATTTATCCATTTTTCAATTAATGGAGAGTTGGATTATTTCTGTGTTTTGGCTATTATGAGTAATGTTGCTGTGGACACTCATGTGTTCTTTCTGTAGAGATTTCATTTCTCTTGGGTAAATTCCTAGGAGAGAACTTGGTGGAGCATATGGTAAACTTATGTTTAACATCGTGTGAAACTGCCCACTGCTTTCCAAAGTGGCTGCACCATTTACATTCCCACCAACAGTGTGTCAGGGTTCTGGATTTCCACATGCTCACCAGCACCTGTTACTGTCTGTCTTTTTTATTAGAGCCCTTCTAGTAGAGGTGTAGCCTTAAGTTGCATTTCTGTAAAGACTGTCAAAGATATTGAGCATCTTTTCACATGCCGATTAGTCATTCCCATATCTTCTTTGATGAACTACCTATCCAAGTATTTTGCCCATTTTTTAATTGGGTTGTGTGCCTTACCATTGAGTTATAAGATCTCTTTCTGTATTCTGTATATGACTTCTTTATCAGATATATGATTTGCAAATATTTTCTCCCAGTTTGTGGCTTGTCTTTTCATTTTCTTAGTGGACTCTTTTTTTTTTTTTAATATTATTATATTTTATTGTTAAATTTAATGGGGTGACATTGGTTGGTAACAATCAGACAGTTTCCCAATGTACAACTCC
>PVKE010015182.1:0-33839 GCA_004027555.1 Craseonycteris thonglongyai
TAAATGTTTGACTGAATGAATGTTTAGTGTTATAAAAATGGGATAAAATTATGTTAGGTGCTCTGGAAAGAAAGGTAAGCTATGTATATATATGTATACATGTATATATTTGACTGTAGATTGCTTACAATCTAGAGGAAATGTAGGAAAGTAAATAAGTAAAAGTACAGAACGTGGTTAAGTGCTGTGATGGGAAGTACAGTAATAAGGAAGCACATAGTTTGGAGTAGCTATTCAAATTGGGTGGGGATGAGTTATTAGAGAAGGCTTTCCAAAAGAGTGACAATGTAAACATTTTGTAACCTTGTAATTTGTCAGTTCTTTTCATCTATAATTTATAATGGCAGAGTAGTATTCTATCAGTATGTAAGTACCAGAGTTTAGTCCATATCCTATAATTAGGCACTTAAGGGATTCCCTAAATAACACTCTCATGGATATTTTTATGTATCTTCAGTTATTTTCTTAGGTAATTTTTACTTGAGAGTGGAATTTTGGTGTCTGAATTACAAATTTTTTCAGGGCTGTTGGTATATACTCATTTTGGAGAGTACCAAATTGCCCTCCATAAAAGTTGTACCGGTGTATACTTTCAGCAACAGTACATAAGAATACTTTCCACCAAAACCTTACCAATTTGCTAGGCAAAATGGTGTCTTACAGCTTAATTTGCCTTTGATTCACTTATATGTATCAAAGTAATGTGTAGACTGACAGCAAAATGTGATGAATTTCAATTTAGATTTTACAATGGTTACTGAATAGGTATATCATACTCTGTGGCATATGTGATATTAATTCCTTGGCTATTTCCTTTAGTTTTGATTGCGAGTCATATTAGGTTATACGCTTACCTTTGCATTATCTACTTTTTAGCATAATCTTCAACCCAGAATGTTATTGCATTTTAAGATCTTTGTTGCATTCATTTTATTGGCAAATTCAGAGAAACTGAAAATAAGCTATTTAATTTGAGATCAAGTACCTTAAGATGCTTGTATGTTGACACCTAGACCTAGCAACTAACTTCTTTTTAATTATTGTGGCCAGAAACACCAGATGAAAATGGTAAAACCCAGAGAGCTGATGATTTTGTCTTGAAGAAAATAAAGAAGAAAAAGAAAAAGAAACACCGAGAAGATATGCGAGGAAGACGCCTTAAAATGTACAATAAGGAAGTACAAACGGTCTGTGCTGGTCTGACCCGCATCAGTAAGGAAATCCTCACCCAAGGACAAGTAAATAGCACTGCAGGAGTTAATAAGGAGTCCTTCAGGTATTTGAAAGATGAACAGCTGTGCCGATTAAACTTGGGCATGCAAGAATATCGGGTACCCCAGGGAGTACAGACACCTTTTATGACTCACCAGGAACATTCTATTCGCAGAAATTTCTTGAAAACAGGTACTAAATTTAGCAACTTTATTCATGAGGAACACCAGTCCAATGGTGGTGCTCTTGTCCTTCACGCTTACATGGATGAACTCTCATTTTTGTCTCCAATGGAGATGGAGAGATTTTCTGAGGAGTTTCTTGCTTTGACATTCAGTGAAAATGAGAAAAATGCTGCTTACTATGCTTTAGCAATAGTGCATGGAGCGGCTGCTTATCTCCCAGACTTCTTGGACTACTTTGCTTTTAATTTCCCCAACACTCCAGTGAAAATGGAAATTCTGGGCAAGAAAGATATCGAAACAACCACCATTTCAAATTTTCACACTCAGGTAAGGTAAAATCATTGCTCAATTCTTTAGTTAGTACAGTTAAACGGTATCTCAAGAGTGTTAAACCTCATTCTGTTGCATCGCACGTACCAGCACACACTCATAACAATTCATGGTGGTAGAGGTGGTTCAAATGATTTATTTCTCTAATGGAAAAATCTTAATAGCTGAAGTTCTTTTTGGACGTGGCTACTTGCTTAGTCTAAGAAGTGCTTTATACATGTTATACATGTAAGTCTTAATGGAAAACTAGCTTGAAAGCTAATCCATTCTTTCACAACTCAGGTAATGTTAGTATGGAAGGTGTGACTTAGATCTGGTGGCCTCAAGGTAGCTTTAGTAAACTTACCTTTTGTGTCATAATAAAACACGTGAGGGTATTGGCTTGCTTATTTGCCAGGTTTTTGCTGCTTTTGTTTTTCTTTCAGTAACTTGTTGGCAGTCTGTCCCAGAAACATACCTTATTTATGTGACTTGGAAGTGTCACTAGGAAGACCGCCATAGCCTCTGCTCCTCCTGCCTAGGCACTGTTGTAGGTGAAGGTGTTTTCGGAAGCCTTGCTTGGGCAGCTAGGCTTAAGTCAGCAGGGAAACCTCTCCTTCCTACCCAGTGGTTTTTCACCAAATATTTTTTCAATGAAGTTATTTTAGGACATAAAATAAAGTTGATAATATGTCCTAGATTTTTTTTCTTGCTTGCTTTTCTCATAAGGATTATGAACATGAATGGTCAGCTGCAAGTTTGTTTATAGATATAAATTCTATACAAGTTTAGTGGAGAATGATACACTCTTTAGAGATTTATGATTATATAACCTGTTTGTTGGCAGGTTATATAATAATTTGCTGCCATTCTTTTCATTTAAGTATTTTTTTTTTTTTAGGTAAATAGATCATTGCATAATAAGACTCTCAGCTGCGTGCATTGTAGTGGTTTTAAACCACTCCGATTTGAAACCTCTAACTTGAATCTTTTTAGTGATTCTTACCATCCTTGCCTCCAATGAGGGGAGCATCCAGTTTAGATTTATGAGCTTCAGAATTTCTCTAATTGAAGTTCTCTCTGCAGTAGAGAGAGCAGGAGCAGCCAATCTGGAGAGGTCGCAAGATGGGGCTGCCCAAGACGTTGGAACACGATGTGCAATAAAGGGCTTCGTCTTGGATTTTGGCCTTGTTACCACAATCAGGTACCGAAGTGCTGGCTTTTGTAGTAGATTTTGTTTTTTCCTTTTCCTTTTTTTTTAAAAGGAGTTTTGCCCTATAATGTTGAAGGAATCCTGTTTTTATCAATATTGCAGAAGGGACTGAAAACAGTTCTAGTAATACAGTTCTTAGTCTCCATAAATCCCCATTTGCATTAAGAAATAATGATATTGCTGAGAGCAAAATTAACATGCTCTCTCACTTTTTTAGTTTAGAAAAATGCAGCAAATTTTCTCTTCTGATTGATAGATCAGCAAGCATATCTGAGAAATAAGTCAAATTTTGGGGAAAAAAATCTTGGTTTTGTGGTGGTAACTTTTTAACTTTCATATTAGTCTATAGTGGATCAAACTTATATATCAGTAGACGGTATCCACTCTAAATAGCTGATAAAATAAGATTTGCTAAATATTCCCTGCTGATTTTTGTCCTCCAATTAATTTTTTAAATGGAGCTGAAATTTAAATGACTGTACCAACAACTTACCTTGAGATTTACCTTGAGATTTATAAAATCACTTGTAAAGATTATATCAGATTATTATTAAATTAGAATGTCATTACATCAACCATATGAAAATATTGAGGACTACTGAATAATTCTTTGGTGATCTTGGAACTTAATTTTATTTATGAAATTTGAGTTATTGGAGAGAAGTATGAGGTGGGCATGGGAGGTTGAAGTAGCTTATGAAGCTTTAAATTTGCACTCGTAAACTCTTTGGCAGATGTTAGGATGGAAGCTAAAACAGTAGTTCAGATTTATTTAGCACTTTGTGGTTTATAGAATGCATTCACATTCATGTCTGAATATTTGAAACAATCTATGTGATAGGGTATCAATATAAACTCTGTTTTCCATCGAAGGAACTGAGGCATGGATATGTGTATTGTTATCCAAGGTCATGTCCTTAGTTAATACGGTAAAAGTCAGAGTGCAAACCTAGGCCACGTGAGCAAGATGTGCATCACTTTACTCCTTCCTTCAGCCACTGGAGAAGAGATTAGTGCTTTTATTTGTCTAACACTGTAGTTGGTGAAATTAAAATATCTCAGTTTAAGACTATATTCAGAAGATCATTTTAATGTTTTTAACAAATACTTTTAAGTTGTTGGGATTTAAATGAATACCTTAGGTATTTTGGACTTCTGTTGTTTTGTGAAGTCTTAGGAAGTTCTGTTAAGCCAAAAATAAAGTGAAGTAAATATTTTATTACCTTAGAGACAGTTATTGGAAGTTATAGTTTAAATGTATAGCCATAATAATTATTCATGACTATATTTCAAGCTAGTTTGTTCAACAAACATTTATTGAGAAATTATCATGTATTGGACATTCTGTTTATAAAAGGACTAATTGATGAGCTCAAGGTAGATGAAAAAGCCAGTGATTATAACATACTTTGTTTTGACAGTAGTAGCACAGAGGTATGCATAGAAAAGACAGTTGTAATAGAGGGAACACAGTTTGTGGTTAGCTCAGACCTGAGGTGATTAGAAAAGGCATTTTATTTCAGCATGTGACGCTTGAGTAGGTCTTGAAAGAAGATTAGTACTTAGCTTAATAAAGGCATTTAAGCAAAGGAAATAATAGCCTTTATAAACATACAGAGAGGTTTTAGAATGTACACATTCAAGGAGCTGCAAATAGCTTGACATGGCGAGAGCACATGCTGACTGTTAAGGGGTATTGAGAGCTGAGACCAGAGAGACAGAATCAAGATTGTGAAGAACCTCTGGGTGGTGAGCACATAATGCAGTAAATAGGTGATGTGATGTAGACTTGTGCACCTGAAACCTGTTACTTCTCCATCCAATGTCATTCCAGTACATTTAATATTCAATTGAGAAAAAAAAAAAGGAGATTGTGAAGAGCTTTATATATAAAAAAAAGTGAGTATTTTTTCCTGGAGGTAATGGAGAGTCTGGTGAATTTTAATAGAGGAATGCGATCAGGTTATGTTGGCAGAGATTACACTGTAGTGTGGAAGATGGAATTGAGGGGAGAAATAGGATTGGTAGCAAGACACTGGTTAGGTTACTGTGTAACCAGATCAGAATGGTCTATGTCCAAAGTGATAATTGACACTTAGAGAGGAAGGAATGCAATTTGAGAAATAATTAGAAGATAGGATTATTTGCATTTGGTGAGGGAGAAGGATAGAGTCTTAAGATGTGATTTGAACAATGGGCAGATGGTAGTGCTGGTCACAAAGTTATTACAGGGTTGAAAAAGCTGGTTTTAGGGGTGGAAGTTTTTGATGAGACGTTCAGCAAGATATTTTGGTTTGACAGTACCTGTGAAAACTAATCGGCTTGTCTATTAGGCAGTTAAATATTTGGATGTTTAAACTGGAGATGCAAAAGTTGGGTCCCATTAGCATATAGGTGATTCAGGGTACAGACAACATTAAAATGGAAGAGATGAAGCTAAGAATGAAATCCTGTGATGCACCCACATGTAAGTATGAGGAACATGGAAAGAACAAGAAAGGTAGAAGGAAGTTTAGGATACAAGTTTAGGATTCTTAAGGTTTTAAGATGATGGATTGATTCAGTATATCTTTATGAGGGATCAGATAAGGTAAGGGTGGGAAAATGTTAGGCTGCTCAATTAGGAATTTAATTGGAAACATCAAGACCAATGGTTTGCAAAACCATTGCCATCTTAATATTTTAAATTACGTTTTTTTATTAGAAGCTTGCTACTTAAGAGGGCTCTGTGTATAAATTTGGCATCACCAGGGAGCTTGCTGGAAATTTAGGCTCTCAGACCCCTACCCAGATCTTCTGAATCAGAATCTGCATTTTGACAAGAGCCCCAGGTAATTCATATGCACATTAAGGTTTGAGAAACACTGCTTTGGAATTCATCTCCACTAGCTGGAGGAAGTGAAATGTAGCTTTGTTTGTGAAAGAAAAACTGTAGCTTCTGTTATTTTTATGTTTTTAAACTATTGTAATGGCAAAGCTAGGATGCACATATAGGTAAGTTTTTTTTTCTTTTAATATTCTGTAAAACTCAAATATACTAACATCAAAGGTGGTAACTTCATGATAACTATCAATTTTTAGCATTAAGCTGATCCTCGAATTTGATTACTTAACTCTCAGCATTTGATAACAGAATAGCTTTAAGTTTGAGTTTCTAATCTGAAGAATAACAGTATGGAATTTTTAGAATTCTGTAGGATTATTCAGGTCTAATTGATTTTAAACCCTCATTGGCTAAATAACAGTTTTGGCCAAAACATTTAAGTGTTTGTGGAATCTCTTAATCAGTTAATGGAGAAAAATTAGTGTTCACTTAAGAAAGTATTTCTCTCTGAAATATATGTGTATTTTTAGGAATAATTATAACATGTTTATTTGTTTGTTTAGGTGTTAAATCATGCAATTTGGGGCTACTAGAATACTTTTTTAAATGGTTTTAAACCTTGAAGTATGGTATTTATGCAATCCGTATAATATTTGGCTCTTATAAACACCCTGTGGCAGCTGATAAACTGATTGCAAATACAGATATTCTTCTAGTAATCTTATGGATTAACAGGATTTTAGGGTATGTGGGGACCATTGCCAAGCCTTTGTTTTATAGATGAAGAAGGTCACATTTTGGTTGTGACCTTCCCCAAGGTTACATAGTGGCAGATTTTCAAAGAGGAAATGTTTTTTCCTCTGTCTGTAAATGGTATTAAATCCTATAGACATGGGTTTAGTGAATTTTAATGTGCATATAAAATGCAGATTTTGATTCTCCAGGTCTGGGTTCTTTAGTCTGCATCTCTAACAAGTTCCCAGATGGTTTTGGTGTTGCTGGCCCGTGAACCGGCAAGGTTGTTGGTCTTAACTTCTGTACACAAATTGCAAACAAATGCAACAACACCATCAAACATAAAAACCACTAAAAATACACTGAAGTTAAATGGGGAGTTGTTTTAAATTTCACCATTTGAGACTTTTTTCACCTTATAGCAACTAAGTAATTGAAGCATGTATATGGAGAAATATATACATCTGGGGAGAGAGGGGGTTGATTAAAAAAGCCTATCTACCACAAAAGGATTTTGTTCTATCTGGCAAGTGTGCACATTTTCAGTTCTGCCTTTTTCCCAAAAGATTTCTCTATATATACAATATTGAAGTCTTTTACTGAGGATCACGGCTCTGTATTTAGAAGTTCTTATAAATGTTACTTTTATTACTATAAAATGGTAGTATCTACTGTTCCAGAAGAAATGAACAAAAGTTATTTGTTGCATGTTGTGGCAAGGCCTAAGATGGGTTTACTAGGCATTCCCCATGTTTGATTAATATAAGTAGCGCTTTATAGTGAATTGCTAGTACTAAGACAGTAGAACTAGAGTGCTTTGAGAAACTTTAAGAACTACACATCAGTGTGTTACATAAAAGGAGAAATTATTTTAAGAAGCTGGCTTTATAAAATAAGGCATCATAAAAATGGTAAGTTTGGTTCTTTTTTTTTTCTGCCATTCTTAGTATACTTATAATACACTTTTGACTCATACTGCTTTTTCACTGTTTTAAAGTAAGAAATCCCTTTCTATTCACAGGTCACAGGTTAGGAATATTGCTGGCTAGCTTTTTTCTTTCTGTTTTTTAAACAATCAGCTTAAATAGGCTTCTTCCTGAAACATGAGTTCTGTGGAATAATTATCTCCCCTCACACCCCAACACACAGTATTTTCCATATAATATATTTCTAGCTTAGTGTTCTTCTAAGGTTTGCTTTGTTTTTAAGAATTTATTCTTTTTGTTTTTTTTAAGATTTATTATTTTATTGTTTTTGACAAGAGACAGAGAAGGGGGAGGGCCCAGAGCAGTCTCCATAGTTATACGTCATCAGTTTTCAACGTGGTTTCATTCCACACAGGTAGGTGGGGGGCTGTGCAGGGCCGGATCTGGGCTAGGGGCCTCCCGCATGGGAGGCATCCCCCTTGAGCCAGGGGCCAAAGGGGGAGGCGGCGGGGGGTGGGCTGAGAACTGAACTGGGGGCCTCCCACATGGGAAGCACACCCATTTCACCATATGGGTCCACACAGGCTGGGGCAGGATTCAGTCCTCGGTCCCTGGGGCTGCAAAGTGACCACTTAAGCCACTGAGCCATCCCAGCTTCCCCAAGAATTTATTCTTTTTGAGAATGATTTTAGGTTCATCGCAAAGTGGATGGAAGGTACAGAGACTTCCCATATACTCCCTACTCCTACATATGCATAGCCTCACCTGTTATCAACACCCCCTCCAGAGTCATGCATTTGTTAAAGTTGATGAACCTGCATTGATGCCATCATAAGCATCCAAAGTCCATAGTTATATTATGGTTCCCAGTTGGTGGTGTACATTCTATGGGTTTGGACTAATGTATAATGACATGTATCCATTATGGTAGCATACAGAGTAGTTTTACTACCCTAAAAATCCAGTGTTCTTCCTGTTCATTCCTTTCTCCAATCCCTGTCAACCACTAATCCTTTTACTGTCTCCATAGTTTTGCCTTTTCCAGAATGTTATATAGTTGGGATTATCTATAATAGTATGTAGACTTTTCAGATTGGCTTCTTTCACTTAGTACACATTTAAGGTTCTTCCATGTATTTTCATGGCTTTATGGCTCATTTCTTTTTAGCACTAAATAATTAATATTCCATTATCTGGATGTATCACTTACATCTTGGTTGGTTCAGGTTTTGGCAATTATGAATAAAGCTGCTGTTTTCTAAATTTTTAACTGACTTATAGCTGTCCTAATTAAAGGATGTATTGGGGGCACAACTGAGCTTATTAACTCTTAGCAATTGATAGGATAACTTTGTAAAGTTAAAATTCTAAAGGACTACTTATTGACAGAATAGTATATGTATAGTATCCAGATACAATTGTTTAAACATTTGTAGATATTATAAATACATTTTCTGAATGTATGCAAAGCTAAGTACTATTTCCTTAGAGGTATTTTACCCCTTGATATCACAATTCTTTCCCCTTCCCACTTTGCCTTCTGATTTTACTGAAAGCTGTTTTCCCTGGTTGGCATTATGTCTTCTGTTTCCATGGCAGCCATAATTTATTCTATTCTTTGGCCTCTACTTACCTCCTTCCAGTCCTCCTAACTTCCTCCTTATTTCTTTCTTTACTGTGCACACAAAACATGCCCTTTTCAAGGTGGTAGAACTCTTTCTTTGCTTTTGAGTGTTATTTCCAGGACAGAGTTTCTCAGACTTTCCAGTTCCTAAGAATATTCTGGGGTTGTTAGTTCCAACTACATATTAGAATCTCAGGTTCCTCTCATGGAAATTCTGACTCATTCCATTTGGAGTAAGGCCTGAGATAAATACCTTAAGTGATTCCATTCCTATGATCAGGCAAGTTTAAGAAACAACTGCATATCATCTACCATTACTTTGATTTCCTTTATTTGACCTGTAGATACCCTCTTAGAATTTCATAGTAATAATACCATAAACCAAAGGCTCTTAGAGATGATCTTGTCTAGCCTCTACATAGTGCAAATGTTTTTAAAAATAATTTTTGAATTGATAATTGATAATTATTCAGGAGCTTGTCTCTTCATAAGATTTCCAGTGGGCCCTCAACATTGTCTAGCAAGCTTACAAGGGGGACCCTAAAAAAGTTGAATTTATTTATAAAAGAGTATGTATTTATTTTTACATGTTTAAACTTTAGTCACCTTTAAAGTATTCTTTGTTTGATTCAATTCATTTATCAAGATGCTTCTTGCACAGTTCAAAACTGTCCACATCATTGGTAAGGAAAGCTCCAAACAATTTTTGAGCTCATTGATTTTGATGCCTTTTAGTGCTTCTGCCATTTTTGATTCACCTCTTTCCTTTTCCCTTTGAAGACTATTCACCTGGGGGACAAAAACAAGTTGCTTGGGGTGAGATCAGGAGAATAGGGAGGGTGGGGTATGGGGGCCATTTTTGTTCAAAAACTGCTGACTAAGCATGATATTGGGAGGTGCACTGTCATGCTGTACATTGTTCATGTAAATCGCCCATCATGAAATGGGCAAATGTGTTGAAAGATTCTCCAGAAAAACTCACTGACTCCTAATGCAGCTTTGTCCAACAAGGCCAGCTGGTACACCGATGCAGATGGGTTCCTAGAACACTCACTTAGCAGGGGAAGGCCCACCCTCCAGAAGAGAATTCCAGTGATTTTTTGGTACCCTCTCGAACTTTTCTTGATCAAATTGCTTGCCTGTCCTTTGTGGTGATTAGTCATTCTTTATCTGTAGATATGTTTTCTTCATTCCCTCCTGTTACAATAGGGAAAATATCCCACATCCTCCTCAAATGCTAATCCTGCTACTTGTCTCATGGATTCCATCCATCAACTTGCTTAGGATTTTTTTTTTTTAATTGTCATAAAATAATGCAGAACATGAAATTTACTATCTATTTTTAAGTGTAAAATTCAAGCTTGTCCAACCTGCGTGAATGGGTTTAAATGTGACCCAACACAAATTCGTAAACTTTCTTAAATTATTATGAGATATTTTGTGATTTTTTTTTTTTAAAGCTCATCAGCTGTTGTTAGTGTAGTATATTTTATGTGTTGCCCAAGACAGTTCTTCCAGTGTGGCCCAGGGGAACTAAAAGATTGGACATCCCTGGTATAATTCATTGGCATTTTAATCATTTTCAATGTTGTACATCTATCACTACTGTCCATTTTTAGGACTTTTTCATCATCCCAAATTCAAACTCTGTACCCATTAGCTTAAGATCTTTACCCACACCTGCCCTTTAATGTCCCCTTCACATATATAGTGTATAAGTAAATTCTTACTTTATATGTTTCCTTATTTTTAATAAAAGAATAAGCTTTCTTTTTTACCCCCATAAATTTTTATTCTGATAGCACCTCAAATAATTGGTGGCAGAGAAAAGATAGTGTTGGGGCCTCTGGGTACCTATCTAGAATTTATCTTGGTATCCATATCACTATACCAAGATAAATTCCAAGTGGGTTCAAAGATTTAAATGTAGAAATGGAGACATAATGTAATAGAAGAAAAATGAAAATTTTTTTATTTGCGTGGGAAAGGTCTTTCTTACTATGAGCAAAACAAAAACAAAATAAAAATTAACTGCAAACAATGTAAAAATACAAATTATGAAAAATTATATCACTGACAAAATTAACCTCCTTAAACTATATAGAGCTCTAGAAATAGGTAAGAGAAATACTAATAACCCAGTATAAAAATAAGCAAACATTGTGAATGGATAGTTGACAAGAAAAGAAATACAAATGGCCCTTTAATTGTCTCACATGAAAAGATATCCAATATCATTCCTAAGAAAATGAAATTAGACTAACAAGATGCTAGTTTTTACTTACAGATTAGTAAAAATCCTAAAGTTTGATAGTGATCCAAAAGTTTCTACTGATGAGGTTGTAAGGTAGCACATTCTTTATTATATTGCTGGAGGGAATGAAAGTTTATGTAACCAATGGAGGATTGCTTAGTGTTTCCCATCTGAAAAATTCCCTTCTTATTTTCACAGTAAACTTCTTGAAAGGATTGCCTCCATTTGCTTTCCTCACTTTAATTTTTCCAAGTTAATTACTTTTGAAAAACTTTAAATTTTGTTATTCTTCCTTTAATTTGTATGGTTTTTAAGTCAGTAATTATCTTAATTGTTCTCTTATGGATGTGCTCTGGTATAAACATTTTTTTAGTCCTAGCAAGAGATAATGATCCAGATGTTATCTGTGCATACAGAGTATTGCCTCCCTTAGTATACTTAAGTACACAAGATACAGGCTAACCCACCCTAACAGAGATCTCATATGCAGTGGCTAGAACAAGAGAGTCTCCAGTAACAAGTCCAAAGATAAGCAGCTGTGTTCCGTGATGTCATCTAGGATTCTGCTTTCCTTCTGTCTTTAAGTTTTGCCATACCCTTTGATATTGCCATATGCATGGTTGAACCTGGCCCTATAAAGAGAGAATGAGGAAGTGGAAAGCAGGCTGCTTACTTAGTAAAGACATGCTCTGGAAATTGTGTGTGTAACTTGTGCTAACATCTCATTGGCCAGAACTTAGTCACAGGCCACACTTAGCTACCGAGGAGCCTAGCTCAGTTGTGTACCCAGAAAGTTCTTTTACTAAAAAATAGAGTAGACTAGATAGTGGGGGATAAATCGTAGTTTGCTTATTTGGCATTAGTGTCACATAGTTGGCACCTGTTGAATTTCTGGTCATAAATGCTGTCTGTCTTAAATCTGTGCTGTTAATTACTTAAATGCAGCACAAACATGAACATTTATTAAAACTTTTTACTCAAGTGATAGATACTTTACTACACCACTTTTTTTTTTTTTTGCAAATTAATAGCTGATTACTTTATTTCTAGCCTTAGCAAACGAATTTACCAATTCCCTTTCAGGTTTGTGTTCTTTTTCTCTCCAAATAGGAAAGGATGCTTCATATTAATTCATATTATATATTAATTATCGTATGCATTTGCATTTTTTAAAGTTGTCTTCAAGTTCAGTGCTGTTGAGTTTAGTGGTATTTAAATTAAAAATACCACTTTGAGTACTGTGATATAAAAATATTAATTCATTCTCACTTTGTGTGCAAAATTTAAAGTAATGTGAATTATTTCAAATTAATAGTGGGGATTGAATCCCGGCCCCGGCCCGTGCGGAACCATATGCTGAACTGGGAGCTCCCCCAGTTCAGTTCTCTCTCTGTCTCTGTCTCTCTCTCTCTCTCTCTCTCTGTCAAAAATAAAATAAATAAAAAAATATATATTAAAAAAAAAAAGAGCTATATTATAACCTCAAAGCCAGCGGACTAAGAAAGTTGTTCACTTCTTAGGTCTTCAGTCACATGAGTTTTAGATTGTGATAAGTCTAGGATATTTCTCCCATAAAGTGCTGCTATCATGTATAGTTAGAAAACTTTTTTAGGTTTAGGAACTTCTGATAATTTGGAACAGTGGGGGAGGTGTTTAGGGAAGACTGAGGTTTTCTTATTAATGTCTGAAAACGTATGATTCTTAGAAGTGGTATTGAAGGTGAAATCTTTTTCAATTATTTTAGGCTGCCTGGCTTAGAAAGGTTAAAATAATGCTTAGAAAAGCTCCCTTACTTCCTGTTCCTTATCTCTGTATCCCATGACCATCTTCTTTCCCAGTCTGCCTCCCCTGGCTTTTTATAGCATAATGATTATACAAACTAATGGAAGGTAACTCATGCAAATATATACAATGTGATTTTGACCTGGGCTGTTACTGCTTAAACATCACCTAAGGTGATCTTGGAAAGATTTGTAAGGAATTAAGAAATAAATCAGTGCTATTTGATAACAATATCTAAGACCATGTTTCAGTATGTGTATGGGTGGCAGTGATGTTAAATTATAGAAAAAAAATAGTGTGTTGATTCTGAAAATGCTGCTAAAAAACTTAGTAAACAACTATGTAAGAAATACTAAATGGCCATTTATGCTTTCTCTTGAAGCAAAATAGGTAGCATTTAAAACAGTAGCAATTGATTTTTTTTAAATGTACAACAAAGACACACCTTATAAAGGTACAACTATATTTTGGCTTTTCAATTTAATCTGCATCTATGCTAAGGTAGAAAATGCTAGGTTACTGATTCGAGGTGGAAATCCTGGTTATAATCCAACATTTTTAGTCTAGTTGTATGTATGCACAGGATCTGTCTCTACTCTTTAGAAACATTCATTCCAAATTGCAGGTAGGAGTGCATGGATTGACTAAGAGAATATTAGATTGTATCAAATCAATTGGTAGATTCCACTTGAATACTAGGATTTTCCAGTCTACAAATTTGTATAGAATGTCCCCTAAATTCACTAGAGTTGATATAGAGAAATTGTTTATGTTCTTGCAGGTAACATTAGACTTGAGAAAAGGTAAAGATCATGAAGGATAATCAGGAAGAGTTCCAAAAGAATAGAAGTCTTGAACTGATCTTTGAAAGATAAGATTTGGGTTGACAGGAAAGAAGATATTCTAAATAGGGCGGATTCAAGAGAAGAATTATTGAAAGTAGAAATGTTTGGTGTAAATTGGGTAGAGACAAAGATTAGCCTGCCTAGAATGGAGGATCTTAAATGGAAGCAATGGGAGATTAGGTTGGATAATAGCCTAGTATCTGGCCTGATGTGAAGGCTTTCAAGCTAGGGAATACAAAATCAGTATGGAGGATTAATCTGACCATGGTCTCTCTTTTTTGCCTATCCTATCAATTTCATTGTTTATTTACTGATTTTTTCTAAGTAAAGGTCACTTTAAAATGTTTACAAAGTTAAGAGATCATTATTCTCTGAGAAGTCTAGGTATATCTTAATGTCTTCAATATTTCTTTGAGATGTTGGGACTTTCACCTTGAAATTTCTGTTTGTGGCACATTATGGTATCAGTGTATTTGTCAGTGAGCTGGGGTTCTCTTCTGTAACTATTGATTTTGGCCAGGGTATTGACCATTGAGATTTTAGTGTGTAGGGAAAAGAACAACATTGGAAACACTACCCTGTTCTAATCCTTTAATTGTAGAGTACTTCAGTCCTTTCTACCCCTTTCGTTTTATCTCAGGTCAACAGGACATACTGCTGTGGCACCTACCGAGCAGGTCCTATGCGGCAGATAAGTCTTGTTGGAGCAGTAGATGAAGAAGTTGGTGATTATTTCCCAGAGTTTCTTGATATGTTAGAAGAATCACCATTTCTAAAAGTGAGTATTATTAATTCATATTAAATTTCTGAACATTACTTAAGTGGACACTTTTTATTAAAAAGTATATATTAAGCTAAACTTGTATGTTAAAATGAAATTCTATCCAGTGTCTTGAATGGTGTTTAGGAAATTATTGGTCAAAATACTTAACTTTAATTTTCTTTTGTACATATAAATTACTATCTAGTGTAACATTTTTATGTACACAAAATAAGTTTTCTAGAGTTTTCTTTTGGATGTGTGGTGGGTAACTTGTAAATAGATTACAACTTTTTTAATGGGACTCACTCATCTGACTTCTAGATGACTTTGCCCTGGGGTACACTTTCCAGCCTCCGACTCCAGTGTAGGTCCCAGAGTGATGATGGACCTATCATGTGGGTAAGGCCAGGAGAGCAGATGATCCCTACAGCAGACATGCCAAAGTCACCCTTCAAAAGACGACGGTAAACATTTATTTTTCTCAAATAAGCAAAAGCACTTTTGAGGGGGTTGGTTTTTTAGAAATGATTCAGATCTGAACACAGTGTGAACATCATTTGTCTAGATTATTTGAAGAGCTAGTTAATCTTTTATTGGTCAGTTCCCTTAGTCTAGTCTACTAATACAGTCATCGGAGTAAGGCATCCTCCTAAAAAACATTTAATTTTTACTTGTTTTTTTAAAAAACTTGTGACCTAATTCTTGCAAAATAAAAGTCCAGACTCCTTTGTATGGTCTACAAGCATCTTTCATAACCTGGCTTCAGTAGTACCTCTTTTAGATGTATGTATCTGCTTCTAGTCTACTCCAGCCACACAGAATTCAGTTTCTAAACAACAGTCTTTGATAACTCTGTTTTTGCATTGTTGTTTTTACTTGGAATGGTATGCCCTCCTCCATCTTCTCTACCTAGCAAACTCTTAATTAACTGTCAAGACTTTACTTGGATGTCACTCTCTTTGTGAAGCTTTCTTTGGTCCCTTAGATAATTCATTGTTCCTTCCCTGGCCTCCCACATTTTGTTCAGTAATGATCTGTTTACATGTTTTTTGTTTTTTTACTAATGCTTGAGGTCCTTAAGGACAGAGGCTGTGTTTTATTCTTCTCTGTCTTTATGACACGTATAATGTATTCTCCACAATAATTCATATTGGGCTATTTTGTTTTTCAGACACTTAAAACAAATGTAGATTAATTCACTCTAGAACTATGAAAAATAGCATTTTGAGACAAAAATGATTTCTATTTGTTTAGACTGGAAATAGCAACTCAAAATCAGAACCCAGTGAGTTTTAATAGAATAGTGTAGACATTACCTTAAAGCTCATAGGAGAATGATACCAGAGCTGAATATGGAATAACCTTAGGTCCTTCAGGTAATGCATGAAAATTGTTTGTAAAAACCTAATATGAATGCAAGGTGGCATGGTAAACCCTGGCAGTAAACCAAAACTTCTGTACATTGCTCGATCTCAGCAGTTCTACATCATGATGATGAATCTTGAAATTCTAAATTCTTTTTTATTTATTTTTTATTTTTATTGTTTTTGACAGAGAGAGAGAGGCAGACAGAGAGAGACAGAGAGAAGTGGGAGGGCCCAGAGCAGTCTTCTTAGTTGACAGCATTAGTTTTCCATACAGTTTCACTCCACAGGTGGGCGCAGGGCTGCACAGGGCAGGAACTGGGCCAGGAGCCTCCCGCATAGGCCCTGGCAAGAACTGAACTGGGGGCACACCCCAGTTCAGCATATGGGTCTGCCTGGGCCGGAACCGGGATTTGATCCACGGTCTTCGGGGCTGCAAAGCGAGCGCTTGACCCATTGAGCCATCCCAGCTTCCCCGAAATTCTAAATTCTTAAGTACTTGTATACATTTTTTCCTATAATTTTTTAAAAAGGAAATAACCATAGTTTTGTTTCCTGATTATTACAAACCTTTAAAATTAGATAATAGATACAAGTAAAAAGGCCAAAAATACCCATAATCCTTGCTTGTTTAGGCATATTAACCTTTCAAATTTTAGTGTATATGGACTTATAATTGTTTCTTGTAAACAAATGAACTTGTTCTTTATATAATGTTTACTTTAGAACTTATTTATTTTTCTTAGGTATTAAGATGCAGCTATATCATCATTTTTAATTGTCTATGCTATTTTCATTGTATGGTTGTATCAAGATTTATTTAACATTGGGGAAGTTGGGATGGCTCAGTGGGTTAAGCTCTCACTTTGCAGCCCAGGGGACCGAAGATCGAATCCTGGCCCCGGCCCGTGCAGACCCATATGCTGAACTGGGGGATGCCCTCAGTTCGGTTCTCACCCAGGTGAGACCCTGGCCCAGTTCCTGCCCTGTGCAGCCCCTCACCCACCTGTGGAATGAAACTATGTGGAAAAACCAATGATGTGCAACTATGGAGACTGTACTAGGCCCTCCTCCTTCTCTCTGTCTCTGTTTCTGTATCTCTCTGTCAAAAACAATGAAAATAAATCTTAAAAAAAAATTTTATTTAACCAATACTTTATTAGTATAAGTTGTTTCTAATTTTTCAATATGAATAGAATAGTGGTGTGCGGGAACCAGTTGTATTCACAAGATCATTATTAGCCTCCTAATCCGACTTTGAGTGAGGTCACATTAGTAGCTTGAAATTGGCCACAGATTGGGAATATTTATAGCACAGAAATCAGCATTTCAGCTACAAATTATGCATCTCCCACTGTCGCCAGTTGTTATTATAAACATGTATGATAAATCACTGATTGTGGATGGCTGGTTTCTGGCTGATTGTTTGGCTGGTTTGCTAGCTGGTTGATTGGTAGGTAGGTAGAGATACATCTTTGTGCATATATATTTTCATTAGTAGGAATTCCTAAAGGCTCAAAATATAGTATATACATTTCTCACTGATTCTCAGAAATGGACCAATTTATACTCCCACCCATATAGTAGTAAGACAGTACTCTTTCCCCCATACCCTCTATTAACATTCTTAACTTTATTGACATTATTGGACAAAAATGTCTCATTTCAATTTTTTGAGCACATAAAAAAGTAGATGATAATATAATAAACTCTTGTATAATCAAATTCAACAATTATCAACTCATAGTCAATTTTGTTTCATCTATACTCTACATTCTCCTTTCTGCTCTCCCCCCATCCCTACTATATTAGTTTGAAGCCTTTTACTTTCATTTTAATGTGGAAGGAGATCATATAGATGTTCAGTTTGTCATCTTGAAGCAAATTTAGTACAATGTTTTGAAAATTAAAAACATTTTGAGAATTAAAAATGACAGGGTAAAGACACGTATTATAGCCTTGAACTTTAAATTGTATTTTCTATTGCTAAACAACTAAATTTTATATATTCAAATAGTGCATTTGAGTAAAATCAAAGATATAGCTTCTACGTTATCATGATACTCCAAGAGAGGAAGGTAATCACTTTAAGCATTACAATATAGTATGTTAAATGCTAATGATCAAAATCTTTGAAGCCTTCTCAGCCCTCATCTTATTTAAAATTTGGTATTTTATGACTTTTTTTTTTCCATAATGCTATTAATACTCTTTCCCTCTCCTTTACTGCACACCAATTAACTCCAGATCAATGAATGAAATTAAAAATCTCCAGTACCTACCTCGGACCAGTGAACCCCGTGAAGTCCTCTTTGAAGACAGGACAAGAGCCCATGCTGATCATGTAGGTCAGGGGTTTGACTGGCAGAGTACGGCTGCTGTTGGGGTTTTGAAAGCTGTACAGTTTGGTGAATGGTAAGTTAATGGAACTCAACTGCAAAGTTGGTTAATGTTGTCTAAGAAAATATGGACTCAATTTAAAAGGTTGGGGACCCATTTAAAAATAATTTTGGTAAAATAAATATAATAAAAATTAAAATTTTAACCATTTTTAAGTGCACGGCCCAGTAGTATTAAGTATATTCAGTACTGTTGTGGGACAGATCTTCAGAACTTTTCATCTTGCAAAACTGAAACTTGGGGAAGCCGGGATGACTCAATTGGTTAGGCGCTCACTTTGCAGCCCTGAGGACCGAGGATCGAATCCCGGCCCCGGCCCTGTGTGGACCCATATGCTGAACTGGTGAGTGCCCCCAGTTCAGTTCTCACTGGGACAAGACCCTGGCCCAGTTCCTGCCCTGTGCTGGAATGAAACTATGTTGAAAAAACGATGGTGTGCAACTATGGAGACTGTTCTGGGCCCTCTCCCTTCTCTCTGTCTCTGACTCTGTATATCTCTCTCTCTCTGTCAAAAACAATAAATCTTAAAAAAAACCAAAAACTGAAACTCTATGTCCATAAACAATAACTCCCTTTTCTCCTCTCTCCTCAGCTCCTGCTAACCATCATTCAACTTTCTGTTTCTGTGAATTTGACTACTTTAAATATCTAATATAGGAGGAATCATGTAGTAGTTGTCTTTTGTGACTGACATTTCATTTAGCATAATATCCTCAAGGTTCATAATATCCTCATGGTTTCTCTAGTGTACCTACCATATGTCAATTTCCTTCATTTTTAAGGCTGCATAGTATTCCGTTGTGTGTATATGCCATTTTGTTTATCCATTCATCCGTCAGTGAACACCTGGGTTTTATTTCACCTTTTAGCTGCTATGAACAAATATCTCTTCATGTCTCTGTGTCAGTCTTTTGGGTATATACCCAGAAGTGGAATTGCTGGGTCAGATCATAATTCTGTTTTTCATTTTTGAATAAAATGCTATACTGTTTTTTCATAGTAGCTGCACCCTTTTACATTAAGTTGGGGCCCACTTTTATTAGTTTTTCATTTTTATAACTTCAGGGCCTTCAATCTTACTATAGAGTTTGATTTGACCTTTTTTTAGACATAGAGTTCAATCACAGCTTGAAAATAAGTATTTCAAGTTGAAGATCATTCAGCTGTTTTTCCCCTCCATGCTTTGAAAACTGGAAGGTATGATATTTGTGTTGCTGAGATGTGTTCTGTCCACTTTATTTCTTCCTGATGATGACATTACAGGGTGGCAGGGAGATGGGACAAAGTGGTAAGAAGACTGCAAATGAAACTAGTTTAGAATAAAACTGTTTTTAGTCGTTTTAGTTTTGTAGGAACAGATCTTTTTAAAAACAACTTTTTTGGTGTCTTGTTTATTTTTTAAAGTTAATTAAAGAAGCAAATGTATATTTTGTCCTTAGGAGCTATGCATCTGTTTCTATGCTAGTAGTAGCATTTCTAGAAATAGGAAAACTGAAATTTGTCATCATTTTTCACTATGAGAGTCTTGTTTCTAAAACTTAATTTTGTTAATCTTAGGAGTGACCAACCTCGTATAACCAAAGATGTGATATGTTTTCATGCTGAGGATTTTACTGATGTTGTACAGAGACTTCAACTAGACCTTCATGAACCTCCAGTTTCCCAGGTAACTCTTGCTTTTTTCTTAGCCTTTGAGTATGATACTGGAAATAAGTATCTTTACCCATTTTATTTGGAGTTTTATAGTTGCATACATGGAATCGTGAATTTAATGTTATTACTATTAAAGACTTTGTTGGAGGGTGTCGAAAATTATTAAAACAGAGCATCCCAAGTAGGGATGCCAGGTGGGCCTGGGGGGTTAGAGAGCCTAGGCTGCTCACTTCTGGCCCTAAGCAGCCTCAGTTGTTAACCCCATTTTACTGTGCCCTCACCTACAAAAGGTTGAAAGACTGAAGGAGCACATAAGTTATTGCCCTTCTGTGTAGCAAAGAATATTGCTATTGACCTGCACTTTGAAGTACTTACTCAAATGATTCCCTAGGCCGGGGGTGGCGAACCTATGGCACGTGTGCCCGAAGTGGCACGCGGAGCAATTATTTTGGCATGCGGAGCTGTGAATACCATTTAAAAAATTATTGTTTAAGCTTTTATAGACATAATCGATACCTCTGTCTCACTCGATGGGTTGGCACGCGAGTCGAGCGAGTATACTCTTATTTCATAAACTTTGGCACTCAGTCACCAAAAGGTTCGCCACCCCTGCCCTAGGCCATCCTGACTTTAACCGGTCCTTTGTTACTAAAGAGGTTGTAAAACAGGAAAAATGTTTATTAAGCATTAGAGGAAATTTTAGAAAGTTGGATGTCATTTAGTATTGCTTAGTTTTAATTTGGCCCTACCGTTTTCCTGTGCTAATTACAATATTTGACTAAATTATTACATAATTTATTTTAAAGTCTCATGCAACTTTTTTCCTGTCTTCAGTGTGTACAGTGGGTGGATGAAGCTAAACTAAACCAAATGAGGCGAGAAGGCATTCGTTATGCTAGAATTCAGCTATGCGACAATGATATCTACTTCATCCCTAGAAATGTCATTCATCAGTTCAAAACGGTGTCAGCAGTGTGCAGCTTAGCGTGGCATATAAGGCTTAAACAGTACCACCCTGTTGTGGAAGCCTCTCAAAACACAGAAGGCAGTTCTGACATGGACTGGGGTTTAACTGGAAAACGAGAATTAGAAGTTGACTCCCAGTGTGTGAGGATAAAAACTGAACCTGAAGAAACATGCACAGAGATGCAGCTTTTGACAACTGCTTCATCATCCTTCCCACCTTCATCAGAACTTAATCTACAACAAGATCAGATGACTCAGCCAATTCCTATTTTCAAGGTGGAAAGTAGACTGGACTCTGATCAACAACACAATCTGCAGGAACATTCAAGCACTCCTGTGTGATTTGTACATACTCAAACACATTTTTTAACTTTTTTAAATTTTGATGTGAAGTTATAGTTTTATAACTGGCTTAAGTTAAGTTTTATTGGAGAAATCTTGCCTATAATTCTATAAAGAGAAATGACATTCCACAAATGTCAAGCATATCTTTTTTACACAGATTATGCAAAGTTAAGAGTTGTATCTTATCCTGTTAATACAGTATGTAATAGTGGGTCTGCTGCTACTTTTGTTTTAAGGTGTGAGGTAACAATTCAATCTCTTCAAATCAAAATGAGAACCCTCTGGAATAACAGATTCTTATTTGGTGAATTATTCACTTCAATTTTATCTTGCATTGTCTCTTGCCATATTTGCTGTTTTGATGATAAAAGATCAGATTTATGGGTTAGTACTGTGTGTTTATGGCTTAGATTTAGTCTCTACAGTAAAAATGGCATAAATTGCAGGGAAGAGTTTCTGCATCTTGTATCTGGGCAAGTGCATTATTTAGTTCCAACTATAAAGAACAGGTAGTAAGGAAAATTCAGTGGTCTCTGTTTTCTTAACGAAAGAGAAAGCACAGCACTTTCTGGTCTATCTTTTTCATGTCTGTTATTTAAAACCCAGGAATATTTCAGTTAAAAATATCTAAAGACAAATAGTCCTTGGTCATTTGTTATCCACGGTCCATTAATCTTTCTAGAATACATAGTAACTATTGAAGATATTTTGAGTAAAAATGGTAATGTTGACATGATACTCTTGTTCTGCTTCCTGGCATCTTCACTTTTTGTGTGGATACCTTTGCTTTTTAAACTGATTATGAGTATCAAAATTAGAGAATTAAATCAATCTTTCTGATGAGGCTGCCATATTTTGTTCGTGAATCTTAGGAAAAACTCTTCATGTCATCTGGCATCAACCTCTTCATGGTGAAGAACTACTGTTGAGACACTGCAGTTCAGTTTTAACTGGTGAATATACCTGGGTTTTATTTACCATTAGTCTGTGTTGCCACTTTCTAATAAAGAGTGGCACTAGATTTCATCTTAAGAGTTTCAGGTAGCCCAATGCTCAGTCCCTGAGCATTTCAATTTTTTTTTTTCCTAAACAGACGCAGTTCATATAGCTAATACAGTCTTAACTTTCTATTATTTTAGAATGTTAATGTGGTACACATTTCACTTTCTCTTAGTTAATAATACAGTAGACCTTTCATTTATTAAGGGAAGAGTACTCCCCACACCTAAGGCCAGATTCTTACATCTACCTGGTTATAGTGCAATTTGGAGATTTTTTTTGTCCTGGAGGGTGAGATTTAGAATATTTACATGAACATAGGCAAAAAAAAAAAAAAAAAAAAAAAAAAAAAAAAAAAAAAAAAAAAAGAAAGATGCTGCTTTATTGTGTCTGTCATCATAAAAACTTAGCTGCATCTTTTGAAATATCAAATATGAATTTTCTCTAAAATATTCTGAAATAGGTTAAATCTTATATAAATATTACTTTGTGCAATATTGTTGTGTAGTTAATTGCATATTAGCAAAGTATAGAGGTCACTGTGTAAACTGATAGAAAAGTAACCATCAGCAAATACTGCAGTGATTAGTTAGAATCTGTATTATTCCATATATATATATATATATATATATATATATATATATATATATATATATTCTCTGTTGAAAGGATAAAGACAAATAGAGAAACATTTAAATGTAAACCATTTATGAATTGGAAGTGATGGTGGTTTTAGTTATCTTTGTAAATAAGGTGATTAGAATGGTATGAAAAGTAATGTGATTTATTGCGGGGGTGTTTTTAAATCTTGGGTATAAATTCTAGTTTATCAAGACTAGTTTTTAAGGGATCTGCCTTTGAGGATGTTTGTATTGTGGGGTGGGGTGGGGGGTTAATCACAAAGTATGTGGGCTTGGGTTATTTCTGTTTTTTGTCTTTATGTCCAGAAGAATTTCTTAGAGCTTTACTAGGCTGTGCAAAGTAAAATTCTTCTCAGGCAACATTTGCTTTTTAAAATAATCATGAACAACAAGGTTGCTAAAGCAAAAACTTTATTTTTCTTGTCTTCCAAGATCCAATTTCCCCATCTCCCACTTGCCATCCAGCAGATGCCATCTGTCATCTAAGCTGGTCATTGCTAATAAATAAGGAGACTGTCTCCTGACAGCCAGCACTGTGTATAATCACTCAGGAACCAGCGGATCTGCAAAGACCTACAATCAAAAGCAAATCCCCATTTTCCTTTAATAAAACATTCTACCCTCACCTCCAATATAAACACATTAAATGAGTATAAAAATGTTGAAAATCATGTACTAATAAATTCATTGTATGTTAGAAATGCAGTAGGATGGAGAGAGAAATATTTAGCTAGTAATGTATCTGGAAACTCTTAAATGTCCTTATGTGAGTGAGTATTAGATTTTAATAGCATGCTTTAAAGACTGATGAATAACAAACCCCAAGTTTTGAGTTTCTTCCTGCTTTCAAAGCTGTATCCTAGTTTAGTGATACAAATGATTGCAACTAACTTTTCTAAATTAAATTACTTGGTGAAGTGAGGCATGGAGCAAACAGGTGTCTTCTGATTTGTAAAGTAGTGATGGCAGTGAAGTTATAACTGAAATTTAAGCTGATCTTCCTTTATGCTATATTATCTGTTGTGCCAACATTTTGAGATTACTTGCAGAATGTGACTAAGTTTTAGTATTTTCTGGAGCACATATTTTTAAATGTGCTTATGGAAAAGACTTAATAAATGACTACTCCTAACTTAACTAGATTGATTTTATGGTATTCATTAATAAGGACAAAAGTCTTCCCCCTGCTCCAAGAGTCATTCTGTAATTATACCAAGATGTGCTAGGAGTAGGATTACAATTCTAAAAGGTATTCCAAATTTATAAAGCAATAATAAACTCTACACATGAGTTTCCCCCTCCAAGTTTTAACTCTATAAATGAATTCCTAGGCTTCATTGTACTTCTAATTTGCTTATTCAGCACTTAAAATTTGTTTCACTAGTACTTTATTATTTTTAGTTAAAGACTTGAAAGGTCCCCTTTCCCTTTAGATACAGTTAGAATATCAGTTGACTAATAGTACAAGCTCTTGTAGGAAAACGGAGCTTATTAAATTTTACTAAACCTTAAGAAAAGATGTATCTCATCTTGCATCAGTCTTAATAGGCATAAAGTTCATACTTAATGACTGGAGAAACTTTTGCTTATTGCCTTTCCCTCTATAAATATTGTCTAGAATAAAAGCTAATTTAGGAACAAGACTCCAAAATTTAAGAAAACCCTTAGTGAATATATTCTTGATCATTAATATTAGCCCATTATATTTTCACCTGTATTTGCTCTTAAAAGTTTATTTGTGTTTATACCTTCACTGTAATTGAGTTTGTGTCTTTCAAATGTTTTGTCATTACAGGTTTTTAAGAACCTTTCACTAGACTAGTACATGCCAGAGGTTCACATTTCTGCTGAGTTTGTTTTTTTTTAAACAGTTATAGCTGTATTTATTGGTCATGCAGTAAGTAGAAGAAATGTATAAGACATGTTTTTCTTTATCATATAAGGGACCCATCCTCACCCTGAAAGTTGGTTGCTTTAAAAAAGCTAGTATCTCTCCATAAATATGGCCTTCCATTTTCTTCATACATATTTTAAGAGCCACTGTGCATGTAGTTGAGACCACTGTCTCTTATAGCACTTTTCAATTCTCTCTAAAGAAATACTTGTGTAACTACTTCTATCACATGTAAATTTTCATATAATAGTGTATTTTGTGACTAAACTCCATTTTGATTGGCAGCTAAGACTTTTTTTCCTGTGGCTTTAATTTATCTAAGAGGTCTTTGCATATAGATGAAATGTATAATTTGCCTGGTGGACTATTTGCGTTGTGTGGCCTTAGTTTGTTTATTGACATTAACAAGTGTTTTAAAAAGGTTTTTAATGAATAGTCTTAAATCTGAATTTGTGTGAATAATCTTTTAACACAGTGCTTTTTTGTAGCTGTCTAAGTGTGTTAAATTGTTAATCTATTTCTTTGTAAAATAGGACAATGGAATGCATAGAGGTTTTTTGTTTCCTGTAAAGTATTTTTTTAATAAACAAAGTCTGATTTGTCCTTTACTGATGTGTCATGACAGAATGAATAGCACATGTTAATCTAGCTGCTTAAAACCTGTTTTTAAAGTATTAATTCTTCCTAATATGTTTCCTATTATTTTCTAATATGTTAGAAAATCCTGTGACTTTCCTAAAGAAAAGCGCATAGATACCTGGAGGAAAATTCCATCCATATTGAGATGCAACTAGTTTAGGGGAAGAAAAAAAAAAAGCAAGCATGGCATTTGAGGCAGTTATGTCTCCAGCTGCTTAAATTGTTTTATATATAAGACAATCTTAACTTTTTTTTCTGGCAATGTTAGTGTCTTTGAAAGTGCATGTATGTAGTTACTGAACATGCTGTACAGATTTTTCAGATGTCACTGATTGTTAAGTGACAACACAGTGGTTTTAAACTTTTTAATTGAGGGACTTGTCCCTAAGCACTGACGGCCCTTGGTTCTGATTAATAAAGGAAAAGGAGAGAAACTGGTGGGCCAGACAACTAATACGAGGTTATCTCATTTAATCCTCACATTTATTAGGAAGGTAACAAGGCATTGTCCATAACACAGGTGAGAAAATAGGCTTGTTAGATTTAGAAATTGTCTAAGGTCATGTAGTTCCTAGTGGGAGCGGGGATTTGAGTGCAGTTCTGGGGTCAAAGCCCATTCTTTATTCAGTGGCAGCCTAAGGAAGTATTGACAAGTTTGTATGATACTTGCTACTTGCTAATCTTCCCCAATATGATTTACTTGATTTCTGTTCTTTCACACTCCCCCAAAAGCTTTGTTTGAATGCTAATCAATGAAGTGAAATGTTTGTGCTATTAGTGTAATTTATGTCTTAAAGCAAATATTTAGATATGCAAAAATGACTCATTTGTCTTACTTTTTTTTAAAGTCCTATTGTGAAACCCCCCAAAAAATAGCTTTAAGGAAGAGAAAAACTCTAGAAGCAAAATAAAGGAAACCACTGCCAATGTGTGCAATATATGAGAAAGCCTGGGTGAGGGGACACCAGGATAGCACAGCGGTTGCCCCATATGCTGAACTGCGGCTGCACAAGTGGTAACCATTTGAGATCAATGTCAGGTTCTCACCTCCCACGTGCCCTGTGTGGCCCCACATCCACCTGTGTAAAATGAAACCATGTCGCAACTAATGATGCACAACTATGAAGACAGCTCTGGGCCCTCCCAGCTTCTCTTTCTCTCACCTCAGTAAAATCTTTAAAAAGTCTGTATGAAATGATTTTTCAATTCTTCTGTGGGAGTTACTTTTATCTTTTTGCTCGGTTTTTCTCATCAAGAAGATTGGGATAACTTCCACCAGAAGCCAATTTAATAGACGATAAGAAATGACTAAAACATTTAGAATGTACTCCTTGGACTTTCTGAAAGTGGTATCTGTTTTAACCACCACGTGTGATCAGTTTTACCTGACCCAAATGTCACCCGCTGGGCAAGCAAGGACACTGCGTCAGTAGATGAGCTAGCTATTGGGGTCAGTGTTGCATTAATGGCCAAATATATATATAGAGAGAGACATAAGGCAAGCGGCTTTATAATAGGGTGACCAGACGTCCCGCTTTTGGCGGGACAGTCCCGATTTTTAACAATTTGTCCGACGTCCTGCGGCGTTTTAAAAAAGTCCCGATTTTTGGAAAGAATGCACGACAAGCTAGGGAACGGCGGGAGATAGACCACATTTTTAATCAAGAACCCCCTCCCACTGGTCAATGGTGTCCCGCTTTACCAATGTTACAATCTGGTCACCTTACACCTTATTAGCATATCCTTAAATCTCCACTTGAGGGAGCAAACTGTCCTAACGCCAGTCAGCCTGCTTGAACCCTAATTTGGGGAAAAGTGCCGGGTACTGCTCACCCTGGAGCACCCAGAAAGCGCAAGTCGCAGAGTGGACGGAAGCAGGCCGCCGCCCGCCAGGCCCTCCGGCCCCGGGCAGCGTAAACGACCGCAGACACTCGTCCAGTCGGCATGGATCGGAGGCGACTGTGCCAGGCCCCAGGCAACGGCCTCGCGGAGCCGACGCAGCCCACGGCGGGGGGCTGACAGGGAACAACGGAGCACAAAGAGCTGAGTGACAACTGCGCGAACGTCAGGCGCGCCCTCCCGCAGGTCGCCGGCTGCGGACGTGGCTCCGGGGACGCGACCCGCAGAGGGACTGGCGCGGCCTAGCTGCCCCCGGCCTCCGCGGCCCGCCGAGCGGCCGCCCGGGGCTGCGCGCGCAGCCGGGTCCCAGGCGCCCGGGGAGGCGCGGGCCGGGGGCGGGGCCGCCGTCGCCACAGGCCCCGGATAGCGGAAGCCGCGGCCGGGCCGCGCGGGGACCGCGGCGCTCCTCGCGGGTCACGGCCGGCTCCGCGGGGACGCGTCCGCGCTGCCCCCCGGCCGCTGCCCCCCGGCCCCGGGGCCCGGGCGCCTGACGTGTGCGGCTCGGCACAGAGCTTCCGGCCGTTGCCGTAGCGACAGGAGGCCGGCGAAGGCGCCCCTCTTTATTTCCTTCCTTTCCCGGTTCACTCTTCGCTTGTTTGTGTGTCAGTCGAGTGACTCCCCAAAGTGGGACCCGGAGGGCGCCGGGTCGGTGGCGACGTCCTGCCCGGCTCTGGGCGCCGGGCCGCAGGCTGCCTCCGCGGTCCCCATGGTAACGGCCCCGCCGGCGCCGGCGCTTTCGGGGGAAGATGCGGCCTGCGGGGCCTGCCGCCTCGCCCCCGGACCCGCGGCCCGGCCGGGGCCACTGAAGACGGAGGTCCCGGCCGCGGGCCTGCCGCGCGGCGGGCGCCAGGTGAGCGCCGGTCAGCCCCGTCCCCGCATCCGCGAACACGCCGGCGGGGAACCGCGCAGAGCCGCTCCGCACGGCGCCACAGGCTTTCGTTTGTTCTGTTTTCCTGCAGAACAGCGGGAGAGGAAGGTAGTCAGCAGCCGGCGGAGAGGCTGAGCGAAGCGGTGCTTGTGCCCACCCTGGGGGTGCCTTGTCGCAGCCGCCCTCACCCCCGATTCTCCCTGGTTTTCAGTGAAATCCCGTTCCCTGGCCCGAGACACAGATGGCCTCAAATGAGAGAGATGCCATATCGTGGTACCAGAAGAAGGTAATGCCAGTATATATTTTTATTTGTAAAGCATCCTGCTTGCATCAAGCTTCCACAAAGAATGTCACGTGAATTTCTCCCGAGCTTGGCAGTGCCAGGTGTTCTCACGCGATGGCTGTCAGCGTAAACGGGAAACTGATGGACAAGTTCATTAGGTCTTTTAAACTCAGTTACGGGTCCCTGAATAGGATGTTCAAGTCACCTCCTTTCTCCAGGTTCCTACAGGGTGCTCCAGCAATACTTTGAAAGTGTACCTCTGATCAAACTATTTTTTTGATATAAAACTTCTAAAAAAGATTTATTCATTGTTTTTTGGTTTTTTTTTAATTATTTATTTATTTTGACAGAGAGAGAGAGAGAGACAGACAGACAGAGAACCGAACTGGGGGCACTCACCAGTTCAGCATATGGTTCCGCACGGGCCGGGGCCGGGATTCGATCCTCGGTCCTGGGGCTGCAAAGTGAGCGCTTAACCCACTGAGCCATCCCAGCTTCCCCATATTCATTGTTTTGAGAGAAGGTCTGAGAGAGAGGGGTGGAGGTCCCAGAGCAGTCTCCATAGTTGTGCATCATTAGTTGTGACATGGTTTCATCCCCCACAGGTGGATGTGGGGCCACTCTGGGCGGAACCAAACTGGGGGCCTCCCGCATGGGAGGCTAGAACCATTGTGCCATCCTGGTGGCACAGTTCAGCATATAGGTTTGTGCAGGTGGGGGACGGGCTGGGACTTGAACCCCAGACCTCTGATGACAAGACAAAGGCTCAACTGCTGAGCTATCCCAGCATCCCGGAAACTTTTATCTGCACACTCAGAATGGTACTGTCAACAATCTCATTGAGCTGTGCCTTGCCTTTTATTCATCTCTAGTTTTCCTAAAGAAGTAGAAGTATCTTTTAAGGTAATTTAATTTGAATATTTGGGATGTTGCTTATTTTAAATCCAGCTACTTCAGGATTTTCAAGGAAACAATCCTTGGAACTATTTATGTATTTGAACTCTGAGAAATGTAAACATTTTCCAGATATACTGATATGTAGGTTTATGACTTTTGTGAGACTTTACCTAAATAAAAGCATTTCCTTTGCATCATTTAAATAGCCTGCTCTCTCTTTCAGATTGGAGCATATGATCAGCAGATATGGGAAAAGTCAATCGAACAGACTCAGATTAAGGTAAATTGATTTCTTTGATCCTAGCTTTGTTCTATTGCATTAATGTGAAGAGTGGATTGTATGCTTAAAAAAAAAACTTCTTTGAAATTCATAAGGCAAAACATCACTATAAGTTGAATGAGAAATGACAGTTGACCTTTGGTTTCAGTATGAGGGAAATAGAAAGGAGCGGTTGATCTGTGATGAATTAGAAAGCAAAAGTCCCATATAAATGGAGCTATGGCTTTGTAACTGGCTAGTTTTACTTTGTGGCAATTTGGGCCCAATATTGCCAGAGCTTCAGAATTTTCAAGAGAACCTGGAAATATGCATTTTATGTGAACTATCCAGAGTTCTTAGAGCTCTTCCCTCTCTTCCCCTGCAGGCCAAATAAAATCCACTTGTGGCCTGAATCACCTTTTCAATGACTGGTTTAGAATATGGTTAAGTTTTTCAGGTTATTAAACTTTTTTCTACTTTGCTATTTAGAACTGAAGAGATTAGATTCATGGGGTCATTTCATACTGACCAAGCTACCAGAAACCAATATATGATTCAGAATGCCAGTTTATTAATTTATAATAGGGGATGGGGAGATTAAATAATGTATTGGTACAAAGTCAGAGTCATGGGGTCAATATATATGGGGGGTGAGGTGGTACATATTAGTCATGGAAAGGTCGCTTGGTAGGCAAATATAATTGGATAGTTTTGAGAACTGTGGAAAAGGCTAAACACCATCCCTGCCCCTAATTTAATGTCTCTATTGATTTTAATAATTATATCTACAAATTCAGGGTCTTCCTTGGAAAGTGCTGGATAAGGGCTGCCAGAATCATGTTTTTGGACCTTTATTTTATTTTATTTTAAGATTTATTTTTTTATTGTTTTGAGAGGTGAGAGAGAAGGGCCCAGAGCCAACTCCATATTTGCACATCATTAGCTGTGACATGGTTTCATTCCACACAGGTGGATGTGGGTTGGTGCCAGGCAGTAACCAAACAGGAAGGGGGGTGCAAGATAGAGGGACGGGGGTGGGGGGGGGGGGTCGAGGGGACTGGGGTGGGGGCGGGGAGGGCTTCCTCATGGGAGGCAAGAACCTCCAACACCATCCCAGTGGCCACCAGCTGCGCTGCAGCTCAGCATATGGGGGTTTGCTCTGGCCAGGGCTGGAAAGTGAACCCCTGATCTCAGGATTGCAAGGCAAGCACCTAACTGTTGAGCTATCCCAGCATCCTATTCTTTCTTTCTTTCCTTTTCTATTTTATTTTATTTTATTTTTTATTGATTTTGACAGAGACAAAGAGAGACAGAGAAGGGGGAGGGCCCATAACAGTCTCCATAGTTGTAAATTTACATCAGTTTTTGACATGGTCTCCTTCCACACAGGTTGGCTGGGGCTGCACAGGGCAGAAACTGGTCTGGGGGCCTCCCACATGAGGGGCACATCCGTAAGAGCCAGGGGCTGAACGTGGGGGTGGGGTGGGGGTGGGTTCCCTCGGGCCTGGATTCAATTCTCTGTCCCTGGGGCTGCAAAGTGAGTGCTTAACCCGCTGAGCCATCTCAGCTTCCCCATATTCATTCTTTTTTAAAAGATTTGCTGCAGATCCTCTATTAACACTTTAAAAAATGTGTATACAAATATAAGTGTAATGCAACTTAATAGTTCTGTTTATCTCCAAGTCACATTGATTGGACTGTGATGTGTGTATCTCTGGTAAAATACATTTAACCGAACTTTTAAGGTGCATTCTTTTTATAGGCCAATCAACTAGAATGTTGTTTTAACTACATGGTTCTTGGCTAACTTTTCACAATTTTGTACAGTCCTTGGTTTTTTATGTTAATACATGAGATGGAGTTAGGATGAGTAAATCCCCAAATTTTATGACCGGTATGTAATTCTCTAAATCCTCTTCTGTTACTCTTTTGTGAGCTGCTAAAAAGCACTGGTAGTAAGTATGGTGTCACAGAAAGAGCACAGAACTGGCATTTAGATTTCCTTTTGTGATTGATCTCTAGCCTGGTGATCTTGAACATGCAGTATAGTTTGGGTTTTAGTTTACCTACTTATACTTAAAAGGATTTTACTTTCTGCTATAGAATTTTCTTATCTACTTGCTTCCCTTAACCAATTTAAAAATCTCCTCAACTTGTTTCCAAGCCATATTATATGTACCTTCTTCCTATTAAAGTTATTTGTTAACTTGTGCATCTTCATAGGCCTCAAGGGCAAGAATTGTGTTTGTATCTCACTCTTAGAACATCTTGATTTATAATAGGAACTCGGTATCTATTGCTGTATTTATTGAATTCCATCTCTTATACATGTTTTTATTCATTGTTGTCTTATAAGGTAATCTACCAAAGAACTCCTTAATGTATACTTTTTAATTTGGGAGTAGAAAGAATAAATTAAAGACAACTCTAAAAATTTAATGAGCTAATGTACCAACATGTTAGGTGCTCAGAATATAGTCATCAAAATAAAAAAAGATCATGCCTTCATGAATTTCATGGTCTAATTGGTGGTGGAAGAAAAGCCAAGATATCTTTTTGAATATGTATAAGTCTTAGACAAAAATTGATCAAAGTATAGGATACAAAGAAGTATTTAATGCAATTTAAAAATAGATAACTATAAATATTTAAAAAATGAAAAGATGTAAAAAGAAACATTTAAAAAATATTCATCAAATTACAGTACAATAAAATTAGAAATTACATAATAAAAATCAAAATTATAAAAGATATAAAATTTAAAAACCTTGGATCATGAAGAGTGAGATGAACTCTTCCACAAACAATTATTATGTTGCTATGTTTAAGGCGTTTTGCTAGATCCTGAGCACAAGAGAAAAAGTACTTACAAACAGAAGTACAATACTTGTTTAAGGAAAAAGTAACCCACTCTGATTGGAGTATAGATGAGGTGATAGGCCATCAGTCAGTTTGGAGCTGGTTTGACTGTTTTACCAAGAACTTTTAGATACTGTTCTGTAGAAAATGGAAAAACATTTATGGCTTTGAGTAGAGGGGCCAGTTATAACTGTATTTTTGAAGGGTAGAAATAAAAATATAGACATGAAACCTATGAAATTTTTCCAGAGTAATACTTAATGAAATTATATCACTCTATGTTTCTGGGTTGGGAGTTAGGATGTGGGGATTAGTTGTGAAAGAGCTAAATTCTCATATATTAGCAGATGATTTCTATAATCAATAAATTAAAAAATGGCAGTGTAAATATTATTTAGAAGTATGGAAGTACCAGACCAAGAGAAATAACTAAAGAAAAAAAAAAGGAAAGTTGTTTTTGATGAATAAAATTTGGAGGAGAGATGGTCAGGGGATTACTGTTTCTCATTTAACTGATCTTTTGGCACTTTGTGATTATTTTTCAAAGTGATAAAAATGTATCTGTGTATTACTTGATAAAACTAAAGCACAGTGACAAGTTTCTTTAGGGAACATTAGGGTTAAATATTCCCAGTAAAAAGGAGTCAGATATAGAGAAAAAGAAACATAAGTTTTTACCTTTTATATTTAAAAGGGCTTTTTTTTTTATATCTGTTTTTGTTTTGTTTCATCCTAGGGCTTCAAAAACAAACCAAAAAAGATGGGTCACATAAAGCCAGACTTGATAGATGTTGACTTAATCAGAGGTGAGTTCCAAATTTGGTTTTCTTAAGTATGTTATTATTTTATAGTGGTACTAAAGAATATGTTAAACTATCCTCCCTATATGACAGTGTACTTTGATTTCCAGAAGTAATGTTCTTTTCTCATCATTGAGGCTTTAGCATTTTTTTTCCCTTTGCTTTAGTACATTACATCGTGGCTGTATAAGTTACATGGTTTCAGCATTATGGACACACTCAATGGTTTGGTGTTTACCTGGAGAGGAGGGGGGAGGGGGGAGGGAGAGTTGTGTGGGGAGGGGGGAGTGGGCACCAGATATATCGGGTTGGAGGGGGACCTGATTCTGGGAGCTGGGCACATAATGGGATGCATGGGTGATGTGATGTGGAGTTGTCCATTGGAAAACTGTCTGATTGTT